>JAFVLL020017889.1:0-18202 GCA_021397915.2 Tor tambroides | reverse complement strand
ATCATTATATGCTTTAACATTAAGATTTGTACTCATAGAAATTACTAAAGTAGCCAAACCTGTTCATTAGAAGGGGGCGACCCAATACTTTTGGCTATATATATACCTGTTTGGACTATTAATATTTTTTGCATTGTGACATTATTTTCATGGCAATCAACCCCTAACTGCCCATTTTCATAAATGTCAAAAAATGTATTACAATTTAAATATATATATATATATATATATATATACACACACACATACTGTGTGTGTATATATAAATCATTACACTATTTTTATATAGTTAAGAATAATCGAAATGAGGAGTAATTATAACAGTTCTGCTATAATCTATAACTGTTCCTTTAATAAAATCAAAATGCAAAAAAAGTTTTTATGGAAAATATATTTTTCCTAAGTTTTATGGTAAACTGGACACGTGTTTCACCCAGAAGCTCTGCAAATGGACAGACCCATAAGCAGACGTGTGTTGATGTAGTGAACAGCTGTCCTGTGTGTGTGTGTGTGTGTGTGTGTGTGTGTGCATATACAGTTGAGGTCAAAAGTTTACATCCCTCTTTCAGAATCTGCAAAATGTTAATAATTTTACCAAAATAAGAGGGATCATACAAAATGCATGCTATTGTTTATTTAGTACTGACCTGAATAAGATGTCACATATAATGTTTACATATATTCCACAAGAGAAAATAGTTGAATTTATAAAAATGACCCCGTTCAAAAGTTTACATCCCCTTGATTTTTAATACTGTGTTGTTAGCTGAATGATCCACAGCTGTGTTTTTTTGTTTAGTGATAGTTGTTGATGAGTTCCTTGTTTGTCCTGAACAGTTAAACTGTCTGCTGTTCTTCAGAAAAATCCTCCAGCTCCCACAAATTCTCTGGTTTTACAGCATTTTTGTGTATTTGTTCCTCAGTGTGAAAAGATGGACCTCAAAATCATAGTCATTGTTGGAAAGGGTTCAAATACAAATCTTATTCAGGTCAGTACTCAAACAATAACATGCATTTTGTATGATCCCTCTTATTTTGGTGAAATAATATTTTACAGATTCTGAAAGGCGGGTGTAAACTTTTGACCTCAACTGTATCTGTGTGGCAGATCGCTGAAGTTGCCAAAGCGGTTACAGTTCAAGCTCACACACGTTTACCTGGTTTCATGACACACACACACACACACACACACACACACACACTAACCTGTGTGTGCAGTTACCCAAGCTACCCTAAATCCTAGCAGAGCTCTTCACACGATGTGATGAAGTGAGGTAAGACAGAGCGGGTCGAGCCCCACGGGCACCAGATCCTCACAGCTCATTAACAGCTGCACTGGAGCTCATGTGCACAGAGCCGCTGATTCCCAGCTACGGCTCTTAGTGTCTTTCTCTGTTCCTCTCTGTCAGAGATCTGGTGCCCGAATGCTGTGTGTCATTTGCATGAGTTATCATTAATATGGCACACAATGGATCGATTTGACAAAGACTGACTAACTCTGGAGCGTGTCAGGCTCCCTGGCCCTCGGCAGACGCTTCTGATCTCTGGCTCAGTTTTGCACGCGTTAAACATTCGCACACATCAGAGGGAAGCAAAACCAATTAAAAAGTTTCAGAACTAAAAATAAGCCTCGGCATCTCTGGAGACAAGCTTTACTTCATCTATTCATATCTGTTTGACGACTAGCACATATGAGTGATCACGCTTCAGTCACCATCTAGGTTTGATCAGCATTTTAGCAAGTGAAAGTTTTGTATGCAAAATAGCTAGAAATGTAATGATACTTACAATGCGAGCACATTTCCAGGGGATAACTTGCCTCATTTCCCTACAAAAGAAGATAACATGAGCAACAAGAACATGCAGATTTCATGAACTTTTCTTAAATGTGCTACACATCAAAAACACTGTGTAATTCTGGAGACATTCGGAGTCAGTAAACCATTAGGAAGATTTCAGATGACCACGACACCTGTGAAGAAACGACGCCAATTCTGAGTCAATATACAAAACCACCACCAAATTTACCTTACGCTGAAATGATCATGATCACATCATGCAAGCATTGCTTTAATGTCACAGTCATCTCAGATAACAGATCACTCATTTGTGATGTAGAAACACTGAACTTCAAGCTGCTTTGAAACAATGTGTATTGTGAACACTTCATAAATAAATGTAAATTACATTTAGTATCTGAGGCATTTTAAAATTGTATTGCGGTCTAATATGTCTTTATATATGTCAAACTAAGAGTAAATACATTAATAAATGAATGAATAAATCTAAAAATATTTTTTGGCAATGTAAAAAAAAAATCTATAATGGAATTAATTTTCTTTTTTTAAGCACATAAGAATAATAAACATATATAAAAAAACAGCCTACCAATGATGCCCTGCCAACCTGTTTGGATTTAGTTTATTTTGAAACTTTAAAAAAATAATAATAATAATTCTACGTACTGACATCTTTTAAAGCAATACTCGTGCTTTGACACAGAGACACTGATACAAACCAAACGCTGCTGCCGCTCTGTTCTAGAAGATGAAATACTAAATGGCTCCACTCTCTGTATCTCCATCTGCTTTGATTTATTATTTATAAAGCCCCATTCAGTTCAAGAGCTCAAAGGCCCATATTCTGTATCTGTCACAGCAGCGAGGAACAGATGAGAGCTTATTCATTCTCGGCGATACATGAACTCCATACACAGGTAGTACTAGTTTTACACATTTGGTGTCTGGATTCTTTGTGTGTTTTGAGTGAACAGCAGCTGTTTGCACAGTGAATGTGTGATGTGTCCGTGTATCTGGGCCTGGTGTTGTGAGCGGATCATGTGATCAGCAGAGAGCTGAGACACACATCTGCCACGGGAGACCCCGAGTGGAAAACACTGCAGTCGGGCTGGCTATCGAAACAAATTTAGTTACAAAGATTTGAGGGGAGAAGCGTTCAGTCAGAGTGCAGTCATGAGCCGCTTCAGTGATGAGAACACTCTCTGCTTGCTTTCTGTATATGATTTACATCCAGTTTGAAAAACTGTTTTGATTTTTATGCTACTGAACTAACCAATGTAAAGTCTTGATTTTCTAATGCATACAAATCTGGGTGAGATGCACAGGCAAAGCTCCTCAGCAGGAGCCTGCCTTGCCTATGAATAGATTGGTTTGTTCTCTCAAAGGCTTCAGTGATTCAGAGCGTGTTATAGTGAAATGAGGCAGGCGGTGTGAATGCTGTGCATACAGGTCAGAGCACCACTGCTGTTCGGCCTTGGGTTGTTCTCAGGCTGCTCATGGCTTCTGGACAGAAAGCAAACTTCAGTTCAGGTGAAACAGACTGTAAACTGTACCCTCTTTTTACTGAAAAGAATTGTTCACCCAGAAATTCACTTTTCCTGCGTGTTTGTAAGAAATAAATCCATCATTAAAGGGGTCATATGACGTTGCTAAAAAGAACATTATTTTGTATTTGGTGTAATTCAATGTGTTTATGTGGTTTAAGGTTAAAAAAACACATTATTTTCCACATACTGTACATTATTGTTGCTCCTCTAAGCCCCGCCTTTCTGAAACGCTTCGATTTTTACAAAGCTCATCGTTCTGAGAAGCGAGGCGTGCTCTGATTGGCCAGCTATCCGGTGCGTTGTGATTGGCCGAATACCTCAAGCGTGAGACGGAAATGTTACGCCCCTCACCGTATTGTGATGGCGTTTCACGGCGCGACCACACAAAAACAATAAAACCCTTTACAAACGAGGCATTTGCTGCATCCTGTGGGGACATAATTACTGATTATAATGACTTTTACTGTCTTTTTATGCATCGCATCACGCCGCGTAAACATTACCATGTCTGCATTTGTGATCGGAGAAACACAAACAACAAGCACTACTCTACACTGCTCAAAACTCGCGTTTGAATCGTCAGTGGCAGAAACATACTTACAGGCTGTGAGTCAGAAGCACCAGACTGTCCTTGTAAAGTTGGAATTGCCGCACTTTATAGAAACAGTCTTTGTGCGAGCCAGCATTGTAGACTACTCTTCCAGGTTCAGGAAACAGTCCTCCGTAAAATGTGCTGCACACACTCTAATATTTGTGTTGAACTGTTCTGGAACAGTGTTGTAAATACAACTTAACCACTGATTTCTAGTTGTGTCCTCTTTTGGAAGCCCAAACAAAGTAGTTTCGCTTTCACAACGAAACACAGCGTCTCCAGGACATGGCACCGGATAACAGTTTCGCCTTCTTTCACTGCGTCTACGTTCGGGCGGTGTTATGAAAATCTCCCCACATCGTGACGTAGAGATGGGGGTGTGCTTGAACGAGCCGTTTTAGGAGGGCGTGGACGAGTCTTAACTTTGATAAAGAATATCTCTTTGGTTTTGAGACTTTAGTCTTTGCAACTTTAGGGATCTTATCTATGTACGAACAGCTTGTAACACTCCAAAGAGAAAGGAAAACTTGAAATTGCATCATATGACCCCTTTAAGATGTTTTCCAGTCCTCTGTTCATACTGTTTTCTTCAGTGAATAAGTGGTCTGGTCTGAATCAGGAGAGAAATCCGCACAGATCAAGCACCGTTTACAAGCCAAAACAGCTCTTAACAAATACGCGAGTGGATTTTGATGTGATGTTTCTCCAATTCTGATGAAGAAGCAAACTCATCTACATCTTGGATGGCCTGAGGATGACCTTTAAGGCCTTGTTTCTCAAAGCACATCATCATGAAATGCTCAGGACACAGAAAGTCCTGCTTCCAAAGGGTGGAAAGATCAGGAGGGGAATCTGGTGCACTCCAAACATCTCTGTCCCAGTCGGTGTCACACGTAAAGCTTCATGCTTTGGCTCCTTTTGGATCTATTTTAATTAGCTAATATATAAATACAAACAGGTCAAATTAATGCATGCTACTGGTCTTACCACGAATGATTCATCCATGCACATTTATTTCATTTGTTTGAGTGCATAAAATTTAATCATGATGTTAATTTTTTTTATTTTTATTATTATTATTTTGCAAGAGAGTAATTTTAACTGTACAACAAAAAATAAGTTAATAAATACTGCATTACATTATGAGAATGACAGTTATTGCAAAAAGAGACCATTTTTGGCAACTTGTCAAAAGTAAACCTAATTACTTTTCTTATTATTTAAAATATTGTTTTGGGGTGAGATTTGATCTGGAGATAAAAATTCCAGGCTTAATTCAAATTCATAATCTTTCTACAATGACAGAGTTATACTGATTCTGCAGGACTCTGTGGTTTTGTCTTGCATCCTCATCACAAAGCTACGAAACCGACTGTGAAAAGCAGATGCAGTATATGCAAATGCAGAGCCGCAGTAAAATGGCATCTGAAGTGTTTTTGAAGAGTGGGACTGGGTTATTAATACCAGATCCCCCCCGAGTCCAAAATAAACATGAATTACAGCAATAATTATTCACAGTAGACCTTACTATCCATGAGTAGATAAGAGAAAACGAAGCCTTGCGGCTCAAAAAAGAGAGAAGAGACAGGAAAAGATGGCGTTTTAAATGAAATCCCGAATCATTAGCGGGCTCTTCTGAGATGTAAATGAACTCTTTAGTGGGCTGAACATTGTCTGGAAGACCTAAGAGGCAAACACTCGGCGCAGTTCATAAATAATGCATTCGCCATTCAGAGTCAATTAGACCGCACAAAACATGCAGTGCACAGTGAACGCACACCCCGCTCCCTGCAAAGCAAACATAAATTTACACAAACTAAACTCGCTGAAACGTCTTCAGTAATAAATAGAGAGAGTGACAAATGTTTCATGCTGGCCATAATCATAACTGTCTATCTTTGATGTCCATTTTGCTCATGCCAATTACATTTAATATACGGTTTGAGGCCAAAGAAGTGGTTTGTGATGGAGACGGTGGGGTTAATACACACACACACCTCAAACCGTACCAACAGCATTGCAATCCATTCCTGGTACTTCAAAAAACAAACTATATTCTTGAATAGACACAGGTTCTGTGAGATTCTCCCTGCTTTATAAGGTTTGGATTAGACTCTATCCTAATAGAGGAATATATTAAAAATAGACTCTTCTCTATGTAAGAATATATTCTGATATCCACATAACACCGCCTGTCTGGATGGTAGGAAAAACTTATTAATATCAGCCTTAAAACTAAAGATTATTATTTTCTGCTAAAGGTAAAATTGCAAGCATGAGTAATAAAGGGGAGAGAACTGATATGATGGTTCTTCATTCTCCTTCACGATGCCCACAAAAAATGACTAATGCTCACAAACAGCTGTACACTGCCTGAGAGCAGGCCTCTGCTTGAGTGTGTGTGTGTGTGATACCCGCAGCCGCTAGCATTCCTATCGATCTCAACTCCACGCAGGAACAATGCTAACTTTACATGTCAGACGGGCGGCTCTTCCTGTCTAGGTGGGCGGCTCTCCACAGAATACACTGCAGTATGTACCAGACCTTATATGACGTCCAGTGAAAACTCTAGAAAGCCTTGACCCCTCAGGCATACTAATAATAACTCTTTAGTGCCTGAAGTAAATCTAGGGCTCTATGATTTGCATGATGGAGAAACATCAGAATTATTAGAATCGTGGAATCCAGTCATAGTCACTGTACAGAATGACACAGATGAAGCATATTGTGATATGGACTAGTGTTTGAATGTAAAAGCGCAAACAAAATATTCGATGAAGTTAGCAAGAAAAGGTCCATTTTTATATAAGTGCATTTCAAAACATTCATAAAATAAATTGTTACAGGTTTTGCTTTTATTTCACTAAACCGTTTTTAATTAATACATTTAAAAATGAAATCATAAATCCAGAAAAATTAAAATACCACAGAATTTCAGGAAAAAAGCATCGGCCCCTACTGTTATACGTAAGTGAATGAATGAATGTATGAATTTATAAACACATTTAAAGATTTATGAATTCAATATGCTTTTTGGTTATTAAAATTTAATGAAACCATTAAATTAAAACTGAAAAAGAATTTGAGAAAAACAAAACAGAATCTGGGGGGAAAAAATATAACTGATTTCATAGGGACTTAAAAATGTGTTAATCTTTTAATAAACCATTGTTAAATCATATAAGTTTCATGATTTCAATTAATTGAACATGTTTCTGAATACAAAAAAAATAAAATAAAAAAATTAATTAAATAAAATGGAAATCTAGAAAAATTTCAACAGAAAAAAAAGAATGGGAAGAAAAAAAAAAGTTAATTGTATCTCAGTGTCTATCTCATATATATGCAGAGTGCCTTGCTAAGGTTTACTCGACTCATTGAATTGCAGATGCTAATGAACATATCAAGAGCTCTGCATGACACTATTCTGTGAGGAAAGGCCATGGAAAGCCATTACTGGAGAAGACGTTTGCCCAGGGCTGTAGCAGCTAAAATACTGAAGTAAAGCTGCAATATCATCCCACAAACCGAGCCGTAGTACTAGTATACATTTATTTAATGCCATGTCAGCATCTTAGGCTATTTTCATGGCAAAAACAATTAAAAAATTACAAGTATAACAAATACAATAAAAACCAGCAAACAAACAAACACAAGTTATATTACACAAGATTTTTTTACATTAATATATGATAAAAATTCTAAAACTTTTTCTGGCAAAATTATCCTACACTGTTAGACATTTCTGTAATTTCTGCAGTTATTTACTGTATATCACCCAGTATAATACTGCAAATTCCCTTTACAGTAAATAATTGTAATACCCCTTGCATCATGGGAATTTTATGTGATGTCAGACCCCACATACAGAGAATTACTGTATTTTTTTAAATTGCTGTATATTACTGTATTTGCTGTAACGGTCTCTTCGGCGCCATTCTATTGAGGTTGTTTTATTTTCCTCATTTCTTACATTTGGATTGACATGATTTGTCCAAGTCTACAATGCTGCAAGCTTGGGACTGTCTACACTGGACGTGTTACATCGCTTGTAATGATGGGAAAATCCGTTTGTCCTTCGTGTCAGAAACAGCGCGAGCATTTGGAGTACATCTGTACGTCAGAAATATACCGGGGCTGTCCGCATCCACTGTAGATAGTATATATATAATGGGTTCTATATTGTTTTTTTTTTTATCGAGTTGCACCGATAAAAGCCCAGCAAGCAAGGTTAAAATATATGTATGTTTGTCTGTGTGTTTGTGTCAGATTTTTGCAAACCAGTTTACCTAACGTTAGAAACATTTACCCGTCAACATGGCGGTAACAAAGTTTACTAAGGTAAACTACGCTGTCGTTTCAAACGACTTTTGACAGCTTATTGAATTAAGTTACCGAATTAAAATTATTTTTAACGAGCAATGCTTATCTTATATTAACATTAGGTTAACTAATGTGAAATTTTGTTCAGGTGTTAGTAGTTAATGTTGGCCAGTAGCCTATTGAGAAAATAAAATCGTATGTTAGCTAGGTTAAACAAGCTTTATGGCTAGCTGCCTTTCTAGTTTTAGAATTAGTCCGTTATAGTTTTTAATGGAATTTAAGATTAACTGCATTTTTTGTATTTGTGTTTTAAAGGCAACTGCAATGAAGCATCAAGAAAGACATGAGCATGCCAGCCTCCCTGAGACTAATTCATGGTAAGAGAACAGCTATGGTTTTGAGAGGTTTGTGTATTTTATGTGGGGTTTGATTTTTAAAAGTGTGTCATTTCTACTTTTTGTTTTCCGAGAAGACATTTCTGTCACTAACAAAGTGGATGGTGAGCCAAGGTGGTGGCCACGTTTTGGAGCAGCACCTGGGTTTTGCAGATGGCTATGTATTTTTTCCCCATTATGTTTCTGTTGCCTAAAGATTCTCGGTGAGGATAAATCCAGAGAATACAACATAATGCACTGCAAAACGTCGTAAGTCAGGAGAAATGGTAAAGATGCACTGTTCCAGCATTGGAAGACCGTATTTTTAAGTGTTATACATGCAATGTTTTAAATAAAGTATTTGATATTTTGTAATTATTGTGTCTGAACGCCAGTAGTACCTATGTAGAGTAAAAATAAAACGAATTCTATATAAAAAAAATCAAATCTAATGAAATCTATATTAACATGAATGACAGTAGTATACTGATTAATTGGATTTTTTACAGTAATTTACTATAAAACAGTACAGTTTGAAACTGTAAATCAAATACAGTTTGCTACTGTAAATCTTAATTACAGCAACAGTGTTGCCAGTAAGTTACTGTAAAAACCCTTTGAAATGTCTAACAGTGTAAGTGAGTTCACTTCATAAAAGAGTTTTCTACATACATTAAAAGCTGGACAGTCCAATAAAATCCCAGAAACTGAGACGGAGCCTAGATTTTTACAGTATAAGCCAACTATGGTGGTGGCAGCACCTCATGATGCTTTGGTCTGAAGGTTCATCTTTTAAGGTTTCTGCACTACTAGCGTCACCAAAGTTTTCAAAAATATTGAAATCTGTCAGAGCCATAGCCTGCACATATAACTGCAGATATAAACCGCTTCTGGTTCTTCTATAGGCCCACCAACACAATATCTGTAATACAGTCAATGGAATATTAAAGGTAGTAAAGGGCTGAATAAGCAGCACTACATCAGTCTTCATAAAGACTGATATTCAGTTTGCTTCTGACACGTCACAACACGAGCTCAGCGTTTCAGGGCTGTGTTTGACCTCGAGTTGACAGTAAGTCAAGTGTGTTTGACACGACACCCTCCTGACCGCTGTCAGTCTGTCACAAGACTCTTCCAGAAAAAGACATCGACTGCAGAGCACAGTTTTGTTAAAACGCCGAAGCCCTAAGGACCTGGAACAGAACGTGGCAGGGCAGACCTAGTTTTTGTTCCAGTTAACTTTAATGAAAGCAGTCAGCTAGAAGCTTGCTGCTTTCTAAGGTAGGCTATTATAGGTGAGGCTTCTAGTATGGCATCTTCTTGTTGGTTAACACTGTAATCTTGTAATCAGTAAGCCATCACATTAACAACCAACTGTAATGAGTTTCTGGAGTATGACTGAATTCACTACTGAATTTCTAGTATAACAGACATTTGGGACCATGAACCACAAAATCAGTCTTAAGTGTCAATTTTTCAAAATTGAGATTTATACATCATCTGAAAGCTGAATAAATAAGCTTGCCATTGATGTTAGGATAGGGCAATATTTGGCTGAGATACAACTGTTTGAAAATCTGGAATCTGAGGGTGCAAAAAAATCAAAATATTGAGAAAATCACCTTTAAAGTTGTCCAAATGAAGTTCTTAGCAATGCATATTACTAGTTTTGATATATTTACGGTAATAAATTTACAAAATATCTTCATGGAACATGATCTTTACTTAAAATCCTAATGATTTTTGGCACAAAAGAAAAATGGATAATTTTGACCCATACAATGTATTTTTGGCTATTGCTTCAAATATACCCCAGCGACTTAAGACTGCTTTTGTGCTCCAGGGTCACATTTACATCATTGGTGATGATGGCACATCTGGACAATACTGTGGATCTCTAAGTATCCATGTTTTTGTTTTTTGTTTTTGAAGTACCATGTAAATACCACATGAATACTGTAATCATTCAGTACCATGGTACTACCATTGGATACCAGCACTGTACCACTGTTTTTATAATCCTAATTATTAAAAGAGCTGGATGTATAGTTGTAGTAAAGCAGGCTACATTGTATGGATAAGTGCATAATTCAAAGAATAACTATAAAAATGGATTACAGGTGAACTGAAACAACTTGAAATAATAAAGACAACCTGAATACGAGCCTTAAGGCATCCAGTTCTCTTATTTATCAAACTGTTGTTGATACAATAATAGAAATGGCTTCTTGTAATAGCTGACTAATGTCACACTTAATAGCTCTGGCTTTAACTCTAAATGCCAAACAGCATCACAGAGGCAGCAGGCACATTCAGTGCTGTGTTACTAAGCATTCATTTTGCAACCACTTTGCATGAAATAGACTAAGAATAGATACTCAACCTGGCAGACGCACAACAGGGGACCCGCAAATCGTGTTATGACACCTTAGCCAAACGCTGAATTTGTAGCCCAGGTTTTGCAGGATGCGTTTGAAACTATGATATTTGGTATTTGTTTACAATGCTGCGAATGCGTTGTGTACCTTACCATTTTGCTGCCTGTGCGACGGAATTCCCCCTCGGAAATGAACAGCAGTAAATGAGAGCACAAAAATAAGAGGGAAATTCTGCTCCTGGTCTTGTTGTTTTGTAAAGAAAAGGCTGGTTTGGACAGGGCAGAAGCCTAACCTATTTTCCGTCCGTTTCCGTGGGTTTCACTGCAGCAGCGACGCGAGGAAGAGCCGCAGGGCGGGGCGGGGGAGGAGCGGAGGAGGCTCGCTGCTATTGGACGAGGCGCGAAGGGGGCGGGGCGTAGAAGCGCTGATGGGCGGTCCTTCCATACACTACATACGGGAAACCTTAGCTCCACCCCCTCCCTTCACACGAGCTGTCATTCATTTCCATGTCCTTCCCATCAATATACGTACTATTATTGCGTCTAAAATTAAAACATTATATAAGAGAACAAAGAAAATATGGTATGAAAATAAGTTCTTCCAGTTTCATAAATATCACTTCACACCTGTTAGTCATTTATCCCTGAGAGAAGAAATAATGACATTATCCTCTAAAAAGTGTCATTTTTGGTGGGGAAGTACAGCACTACCAGTCAAAAGTTTTTGAACAGTAAGATTTGTAATGTTTCTTAAAGAAGTCTCTTCTGCTCACTAAGCCTGCATTTATTTGATCCAATGTACAGCAAATAAAATATATATATATATATATACTGAAATGCTATATATCTGGAACATTATAAATATCTTTATCATAACCTTTGATCAATTTAAAGCATCCTTGCTAAAAAAAAAAAAAAAAAAAAAAAAATTCTGACTCCAAGCTGTTGAATGGTAGAGTGTATAATGTTACAAAAGCTTTTTATTTCAGATAAATGCTTGGATCTTTCTATTCATCAAAGAATCCTGAATAAAAATGTACTCAACTGTTTTAAATATTGATAATAATAATAATAATAATAAATGTTTCTTGATCAGCATATTAGAATGATTTCTGAAGGATCATGTGACACTGAAGACTGGAGTAATGATGCTGAAAATTCAGCTTTGATCACAGAAATAAATTACAGTTTAAAATATATTCAAATAGAAAACAGTTATTTTAAATAGTAAAAATATTTCACAATATTATTGCTACTGCTTTTGCTGTATTTTGGATCAAATAAATGCAGGCTTGGTGAGCAGAAGAGAAAAAAACTTTAAAAATCTTACCGTTCAAAAGCGTTTGACTGGTAGTGTAGATGTTTTGCTGTATTAGTCTGAATTAAGATGGTAACCTGATGTGTAATGCAATAACTGTTTACCATTTTTAGTGAACTGAATTTTAAATTATTCATACCGTTTCATTCTTCTCTACATGATTTTTATTGAACTTTTTTTCCCTGAAAGTCTGGAGTAACCTTATATAAACATACAATTTAAAATCACCACCATAGTCTTATGGTCTTACCTCATTTAAGATGTTAGGATCTGAAAATGTTTTAACACCTAATCTTCTTGATAGCTCATTAACACTATGCTAGAGCGCCACCTGCTGGCTGCATGTTGAGATCATTTCAACAGCCAAGAGCTACTTTATTTTGGTAACCCTCTACAATTATCAGTCATTTCCAGTTGTGAGATGATGAGAAACACATGTATGATAAGGGTATTTCCGCAATGACACTGGGGTCTGAAAACCTGTGTATGGTGCTGCATGTCCAAAACTACTCAAAGCACACCACGTCCCATTTTTGGTATACTTTATTTTTCTTTCAAACAGTATTACTATTTTGAAAAATGCAAAAATATGGAAAAATACACCCAACTTACAATTATTGCACATAAATCACAATGGTTACAAAATACTCATAAAAAGACACACTAGAAATATATCGACACGGGTAAAATTTACTGCGAAAATGCTACATTTATGTGGATTAACAAACTGTGTATTAACAAGTCTAACACGAAATCTATATAAAATCTGTAAACTCATATAAAAGTAAACTTCATCCTCACTGGGTTCTTCAGAGGTAGACAACTGGAAGGAGAACTGCAAAAGAGACAACACTGCAACAAACAGGGTAAAGTGCAGCTATTGCATTGATTTTCCAGCAGCACCGAGACAAATCCAACAAAACTCCCACTTCATCACAAAGTCACACGTCACTAACAGGAAAGGCTACGTCCCTTACACTATCAGGAACCACATAATAATTGCATAAAAGTCTAGCCCAATCTCTGTGTCTTCTCTCACAGGTGACTATAGGCTCTTTTACAGGAACAGTTCTTTGTTGATCCACATGAGGGTGCGTGTGTCGTTGGGTTTGCACTCGTACTCGATACTGTTGAAGCTGTTGCCCCATTGGCAGTGGTCTCTCTTGTTGTAGTTGTAGAACTTGACCTGCCAGACGGTCTCGAAAAGCCCTGCCTGAGTGAACTGAAATGACAGAAATCACACATCTGTTGTTTTTACAGTCACATACTTCTTCAGCCTACTTATTTCTAAGAGGAGAAGCCTTTTGGAAAGTGATCAGCTCCTCAGGTGGTCACCTGTATGTTGACCTGAACAGGTTGCCTCTCTCCGGATTTGGTGTGTGCTACTCCCTCAGTGTCATACATCCCAGTGTACACTACTGACTGAGGGTCTTTAGACTGCTGCTCCAGAGGAAATGTCACTCCACCAATAGTCATGGATCTGAGGAATGAGACGTGTCGGTGAGACACAGAGAGATGCTCAAACAACAACCAAAAATAAACCACACCAGCTAAATTTGACAGCTTACAGAGGAGTGCATGTCTATAATATGATTTCCTGATCGTGATTTAGCATGTCACTGGATGTATAAAACCTATTCAACACTCTGAATATCAGTTATTCACTGTGCATATATGTATGGATGGAAAGCACATTATAAAGTATAAAGAATACCTCAGATTGCAATATCTATTCAAACTGCCTGGACATCTGTAGGCCTACATGTGAGAATAGTACATGCATTACAACATGCAGCCAGTCAGACATGGCTGATGCTTTAATCGTCTGGATTTGATCCTGCAGGATAAACCCCACAATCATGACATCCCATATGCATCATCACATGCCACTTACGAAATCATGTGTTTTCATTTCAGTATTTTCATTCATTTTTACTATCAGTTAACCATAGTAATAACATTGTATTTTTTAAATTGAGTACCACGTACAATATAGCCTACAATAATAATTCAGCATTATTGTCTTGTATAGGCTCAACTGAGCTTTAAAATGGTACCATTAGTGATTTGTAAGTTTACATCACAAAATAAACATGTGGTTTATTTGTTCTTATAATCATGACAAATAATTTCTCAGACATGCATCAGTGCATTGTATCTCTCAACGTTGATGCAAACGAAGCTTTATTCAAAACAAGAAATTTCCAATCACTAATTTTAATTTCTGACACACAAATCATATACTCACATCGCCTCAACCGCTCCCGGTTTAACGACCACGTCGATCTTGTATTTAGTTCCCGTCAGTAATTTGATGGTTCGGGTCTGACCGAATCTCGTCCCGTCCGATTTGAAGTAGACGGGTCCGTTATTCGGGGTGGTTTTCAGAGAAACGCCGATTTTAATCAGCTGGGGTATGTCAGCCATGATGCCAAGCGGTGCGGAAAGCTGGCGGTCAGGTGCGAGGAAGCAGGTCAAGATATTTCAGGCTGAACTAAACAACGCATCGCAGAAAGCACGTCCAAAGTCATGTCTGCAGTTCCTGTCCATAATCCGCACGAGAGCAGTAATCCGCGCGAGCGTGTGTCTGTGTGACCTAATGAGATCAAGAGAGAGGCGGTGGAGCACACTTTACATTAACCCCTGCTACATGCATTGCTGCGTTTGGGTCAAATATGCTTCTGCCGAAATATGTGTCTTCAGTTCCAACACAGCAGGCTTCTGTTGCTCCAGGATATCAAGTGTGATGAGTGTTGCCACTGAACAATAGACTATATTAACATCAGAATAATATGGCAGGCTAGATACTATCTTGGTTTTTGAACATGCACCATGACAATATCATGTGGTTTTGGGCAACAAATACAATGGTATTTCTTTAGCTACCTTGAAGTAGGCTATTCTGCCCTGATGAAAAAAAAAAAAAATCTATAGAAATGGTCACAGAAATTCTAATGAGTTCCACTACAAATACCATTAGAGAAACATTACAAACTATCAACTATTTACCAGAAAAAAAAAAAAAAAAAACATTAAAATGTTTTCCAGTAGTGTGTTTTGGGACATATTCCATTAGGATTCAGTGGTTTTAACAAGCCACAGGGTCCATTACAGCTTCCATTAAGATATATATATATATGCCATATAAGGCATATATAAATGCCATTATAACCAGTAAAAGCATTACAAATTCTGTGATGGTTTGTATTGTTTTTTTGTTTTTTGTTTTTTCCCAGCAGGGTGTAAGTGATATGGTAGAATTATATGTGACCTTGGACCACAAAACCAGTCATAATGGTCAATTTTTCAAAGCTGAATAAATAATCTTTCCATTGATGTATGGTTTGTTATGGTAGGACAATATCTGGCTGAGATACAACTATTTGAAAATCTGGAATCTGAGGGTGCAAAAAAATCAAAATACTGAGAAAATCTCCTTTAAAGTTGTCCAAATGAAGTTCTTAGCAATGCATATTACTAATCAAAAATGAAGTTTTGATATATTTACGGTAGTAAATTTACAAAATATCTTCATGGAACATGATCTTTAATTAATATCCTAATGATTTTTGGCATAAAAGAAAAATGGATCATTTTAACCCATACAATGTATTGTTGGCTATTGCTACAAATATACCCCAGCGACTTAAGACTTAAGGTTTTGTGCTCCAGGGACACATATGAACAAGAATCAGAACCATTGTATCAAAAAACAAATCACAAAGATGTCATTACTATGTGAACACCACAGTACTTGATTTGGTAATCATTTATTACAGTACAGAATACATTTAGTGGTATAACCACCATCTGATACATCGCTGTGTCTAGCAGCACCACCTCAGTGCTTTGTGTTCGTCTTCAGTTAGGCAGTTTCGTCTGTAATATTTGGATACGCTTCCACTCTCGGCTGCATCTGAAGGCACAGATGAGATAATGATATAAAAGCGTATTATCTCATGTACCAAGATACAACTTCCTTTCAAAACCACGTGTGAAACACACCTTTCATTCGGTTCATTTAAAAATATATATATCAGTAAACAACTGGATAATGTTTTAACAGGTGTTAAAACAGTACTTTATTATTCTAGATAAACAGCAAACACAGCCTAGGTTGGGTCCTTCTTCTGTGACCGCAAACACGCATCGCACCACTCTCCTGTAATACTTCAACTATCTTCATTCAACTTCCTGTGAGAGCATTGTTTCTCTAATGTTGTTGAAGTATTATTCCCACAGAAGGTGCAGGCTTCAAATAGCTTCATAAAGGGCCTTCTTATCAAGAACCAGCTTTTTACAATACGCAGATGTTAAATGAAATGCCATATTAAGGCCAGAATGGACATTTGTTTTTACAAATATGACTAAAAAAACTCTTTCACTATCAATGACAAGCATAAAACAATCATGCGTGCCCGTGGGCTCGTTATCACTAAACCCAAGTGTATCGTTTGCCCTCTGACTCATTCAATGTGTGGGTTGAAAACACAGAGGAAACTAGCTGACCATGAAGTTGCCTGTCAGGCAGTGCGCAACTTCCCTTTCATCAAAATGTGTCTATAACTGTCAGCCGAGGTTACACGTCAGACACAAATTCAGCTGAACTGTATGGGTCTTACACTCACCACTCCCTGTAGACCGACACTCGCTGCTTTACTTCACAGCTATGGAGCCAACAACAATCAGAGAAGGGTACTTAGTGAAGAAGGTAAGACTGGGGTTTGTCTGGGATCCTGTGCTACAATAATAGCTGTTCTGTGATGTGCTTCAGGGTTTGTGTGATGTTTTCTGTAAAATGTGTCAGTGTCACTGGTGACCTTAAAAGGACATTTTGCTGGCGAGTAAAATTAAAGATATTCCAAACAAACTCTTTATTTAAAATCACTGGACTACATAAAAATGAATGGCATGCATTAAAAAAACACTTCCATTGTAAAACTGAACATTTTATTCCCTTAACGTTTCAGAAAGTCTACATCAACAATATTAAAGATACTTTTGCAACTCAGACTTCAGATTAACCCAATACAGCATTTGTGTGTTTGGCTAACTGCTCAGTTCATTAAGGTGTTTGAGATATTGGTGATATTTTGCGGTGCTGATACTGAACAATATAGGCTATGTGAGCATAAAAGTACCATGGCAGGCTGTACTCTCTTGGTTTCTGAACATGCACCATGATGATACCATGTATGACCGTACTGATTTCATGTGCTGATGTTTTGTCATGTTTTTCCATGAAGTTGCTCTATTTTGTTAGTAGATGTGGAAACATCCTTCTCTTTTTACAAAAATACTCATTGCAGCATGTAACATACATTTCATTTTGTCCACCCATGTATTTATTTAGGGACTGAACCCCTAAAAATAGTTTTGGAATAGTATTTAATATTGTCTTTAAGAAACACTGCAATGAAAACAAAACTAAATTTGTGCATCAGGATCTGGCAGCTGAAAATATAGTATAGTTCAACCCACAGTTGTGCGTGTGAGCTAAAACACAGAAGTGAAAATGACTGAAATTGAACGTTCACACTTCACTGAAATTCTTTTGTGTGCTGAAATTCAAACCGTGCTGATCTAATGCTTATATCAAACGATATCTTTCCTTTAGGTGTGGATTGAAGTAACAAGCTATTTGTGACCCTGGAGCACAAAAGCAGTCTGAAGTCGCTGGGGTATATTTGTAGCAATAGCCAAAAATACACTGTATGGGTCAAAATTATTGATTTTTCTTTTATGCCAAAAATCATTAGGATATTAAGTAAAGATCGTGTTCCATGAAGATATTTAGTAAATTTACTACCGTAAATATATCAAAACTTCATTTTTGATTAGTAATATGCATTGCTAAGAACTTCATTTGGAC
>JAFVLL020017888.1:0-17862 GCA_021397915.2 Tor tambroides | reverse complement strand
CATTGTAAGAATGTTAGGAAATTATGTGCTAACAATGTTATCAGTAAACAATTATAGAATGTTTTTAGAGAATGTTATCCTATCTTTTGAGAGAATGTTCTGGCAACCAAAATAAAACTACCCGCTAAAAACATTGCTAGAACAATTAATGGTAATGTTCTTAGAACATTTTTAGAACAAAAAATTTCTAGCTGGGTCCTGTTTGAATAGTAAATGTCCACAAAGGAAAGAAAATTATGCTCATCATAATTTTTTATAGGCTTAACGTTACATTTTGTCAGGTCTTAATAATAACAAACCACTATTATTTTAAATATGCACGACATTCCACAATCACGAGTTGCTTTACAGATGTTATAGACATTTCTAAAACCAATGGAAACAGCTGGTGGGACATTTCCATACCGTGCAGGATAAGCTGACTGTATCCATCTGCACATGAATAACTGGGGGCGTTGGGTTCGTCTCAAGTGATAAGCTGGAACATTGATGGCCTGATTGACTTCACACTGATCTGATTGCAGTGGGCTGATGTGTGTTCTGCATCCCTTTAACCTGAAGCTCACACTCAACATTGAGCTATAAATAACCATTAGAGCTCCCTGATAATAGTCACATACACTCCTGATCCACACTGTCATTTACTACATGGTCATTTTAAATCAAGGGATATAATTATGTATATTTTAGGTGTTATTTTAGGATTTTAGATCATTTCGTTTGAAAAGGTTAGCGCTGATTAAGAAATCATATTTGAAAATGATATATTCCAGTTTCAATAGCATGCCTGTTATTGTCATAGACATTTAGGAAGTAGGATGATGCAGCCACAAAAATGCTGTATACAAAATTATTCTTGATTATTGAGCTTGAAGATGATTATTACTGACATTTACTGAAACAGAGAGAACTGTAGCTACCTCTGTTTGAACCATGCGATCAGCTGATGTTGTTCCCATAATTATATGCATGAAATGAAACTGTTTATTTAAAAGGACGAAAACTTGAAATTAAAGTACAGAAACTTTTTTACGGTTTCTATGAAAATGTAATAGTAGAAAAATATTTTATGTAATGTTTAGTTAATTAATTAAAGCATTAATTATTATAAACAGCCAAACAAACAAATAAGTAAATCAATCAATCAATCTTTAGAATGATTCAGCTATATTTTCTATCCACAAAGCTATCACATTTTTATTTTTTCTTTAGTTTTTTTATGAAAACATTTATTTAAAAGGAGGAAAATTGCATAACAGGGTTGAAAGTGCATTAGCAAATAATTTATTTTCATTTTATTTTTTAAAATTAGATTTTTTTTTTTTAATGTAGGTGATGAAAGCATATTTTCATTTTCTTTCAGTAAAATTGATATTTATAATTGATAAAACAAACACACATAAATGAATTATTAAATATATACAAAGATTTAAAAATAAACTTAAGTCTTCCTGAGAATGATCCAAATGCATATTCTGTCCATGCAATGCTATCATGTTTTATAGCTGTCTGTGCTGGTCCTGCAACCAATGGTTGTTTTTGTTTACAATGGTTATTATACTGTTTATACACATTCCATGTTTTCAAGTTTAATCTAATATTGCACTCCTGCTGCAGTGCATGTGGGCATGTGACAGATGCCATGTGACTACAATTTCATGTAAATTGCATCATTTCACAATAATTTGAATGGTAAATGAAAGGTTTGACTGGTTAAACAACAAGTTTCCATTGAATTAATATCTGTTCTAGCAGGTGAGCAATGCAAAGAGTCCAGAGGGCCATAAAACACAGATAGTGCTCATTAGAAATGAGGCGGATGTGGTGGTGGGTGAAATGGATAAGGGGTGATGGTGCTGTGTGACTAAATAAAAACAGCAAACTAACTGAAAGCTGCAGGATGCTCAGTGGGATGGGAAACTGTCGTCCTATATTTGACCATTTATGGAAAAATTGCAAGAAAAGGAAATGCATTTCTGTGAAAACAAATAAACACCCACAAATCCTCTTTTAGACTGTTTATTGATTCAGTAAATGCATATAAATGATTCATTTTCTTCAGAAAGAGACAATTATTAGACTTGTTGATATGCTGTATGATGAACAAAGTGCTTGAAACACAATGCCTAGTACAAATAAATAAATATTATTTTTTTACAAAAAAGGAAAGATATTACAAAATGAGGTTCAAGTGTCATAAGCGATCAGATGAATTACCGTTAAGAGCCAATATACAACATTGCACCTAGTCGTGTGATAAACAGAATGTTTTACACTAAAAATGGAGCCCAAAATGGCTGTTCAAAGCAACTAGATGTCTTCTCAGAACTGTATATTTACAATTAAAGCTGGTACTTCGATTCGAAAGTGTTAAAATTTTACTCCATTCCTATAAAATCTCTTACAAATTCAAATTGTAAACATTTGGATTACAAGGGTAAATCTGTACATACAATATCAAACACTATTTTAATCTCTTAATCAGGCTTTGACGTGCTAACAAAACTGGAACTGAAATGATAAAAGTACAATTAAATCCAAATGTTATTTTTTTTCCAATAAAATTCTCATATTAGAATGTAAAAAAGCAACTCTGGCCTGATAGCTCAAGCACTAGGCACTCTAGGGAATTAATAAATGAACAGTATAAAAATGTATCTGATATCCATCACGCCATAAAACACATTAAATATAAACAACAAATATGAACACTGCTTCACTTCGTCCCATCCAAACACACATAAAACACCCTGTTTTTATAACCTTGCGCATCGACCTTGTCATCACGTCTTAAAAACACACAAATTACATTTAAAAAAACACTCACAATCCATATCCATAACACAAATCATCTGAAACTGCAGTGGACAACATGAAACTTTTAAACAGCTTTCAAAACTGCGAGCAGCATTACAAATGGTAAGATTCATTATTGCCCTCAGAATTTAAGACAAATAAATGCAAATTGTCTAAATGTGCAATTATAATGTGCAGTTTACTTGCAGCATATATTTGAAAGTGAGTGCAGAAAAGCCATGAATCAGCCCGTAAGCGGGTGATCTTTGGTCTGTTTTAGCATCGTCCTTCAAAGTTCAGGGCATATTCTTACCGTCAGTGTTAAAAAAACTGGCCGAGACCAGAATAAAAACATCTACAAGTGATATCCTGTTACGTAAACAGGGAATAGTGTCCAAAAATGTGGGGGTGGTTGACAACATTGTTTAATCCCTGCCACTGGGCTCTGATTTCCCTTCATACGGAAAAACACACACAGAAATCACTGAACTCCTTACTAGGACAAACCACATGATACGTACATTAATTACGAATTCATGAAGGACAAATAGAAAAACCCAGGTTGCACTCGGTGTCCATTTTTTTGAAAGATGGACACACACACCTCTCTGGGAGGAAAAGAGGAAGCAGCTTGGCAGGAAACTCTTCCGTGCTGAGTAAAGCAATGCAGCCTTAAAATCTCACAGGCAGAGCTGAGGGGGTTCATGGCACTCTATGGAGCATTTCTTCAGGTTCTGTAAAAAAAAGAATGTAGATCGTTTGGTTAATTACTGAACAGCTGATCTACTCAACAAGCTAGCTGCTAGCTAAGAGCATTTTAGCATAACAGCAGTTAGCATAACACAAAACTGCGTTGTTATTGTTTTTGGCCAGCTTATATGGAATCTGCACTCAAAAAGGGAACATTTCCAGAGAATCTGAACAACAAATGCAAGCTCTACATATTTTTGCACACTTTATGAGTTTATTTACTCGATATTTCGGCTAATTTAGCAATGTTTTTAGCTAATTGTAACCCTGTTATTCTGGTATTAGCATCTGTGTTAGCTATAAATACCAGGTGTGAACAGGGCCCAATTCTACCTCCATTTAACCCACATTTTACAGGATTTAAATCCAATCTGCAGGATTCGGTTGACTTTATCCTAAAATCAGTATAGAAAATGTTTGCAGTCTGCAAATACTATCTGCTATTTAAATAAATTTGCAATACTATTTAGCTACTCTACCACATTAGTTTCTATGACCATTACCTCTGAAAGAGCAGCACTGATACCACTTGTAGATAATGTAAAAAAGTGCGTCTTTAAGCATGCAAAAGATGAGCGAGAGACAGAACAGAACAAATGAGAATGTGGGTATCTATATATAAATGAAGATATAAACATAAACAATAGTGTAAATACAGTACTTGATTATATCTTCATTAATACCACCTTTAAAGGGGCCATAATGTAAAATTATAACATTTAAACTTCATAATCAGTTGTAATTTTGTTTTACATATCCGTTTTCTAACGTTTTCTTCGTTTTTTAAGACTTCTATATACAAATAAGGTTGTCATGATTGGCTAAACTTTAGATACTGAGCTCATCATAATTATGAGGACATCTGATTGGTTAGTTTTAATAAATCACCAAGTAACAAGACCAAGAGTTTGATTGGACGTCAACAACCAAAAGATATATGAAACATTTCTTGTTAAAATTCATTGTATGGTCTATTTTAAGGATGTGATGTCAAGTTAGGAAACTTTGAGGGTGTACAATTACTTGAAAAAGATAAGGAAGAAACAGAAGGAGGAAATACTTACAGACAAGCTTCACTAAGCCAGTGCTGTAGTACATAAAGTGGAATGAGGAAGAATAAATACAAGGAAACAGAGATAAACAGGAAGAGAATGTGAAAGGGAAATGATTGTGAATTATGAAATGATTAGTATGTCACGACAGAGTAATGAGGGTGAAGATATGACAACAGATATAAGGACAGTAACTGTGGCTCACCTGTGTGGACAGAGCGAGAGTGGTGTGTGAAGCTGAACACAGGGTCAGTTGGGCGGGCGTCACCTCTCTGATAATCGGATCATCCAGACCCTCGATGCGTGGCTTCTTATTGGGTTCAGGGCTGGTGAGAGGGGTCACGCTGTTTCTCCTGATCAAAGTGCTTGGGCCTCTCTTCACCTCCTAGAGAGAGAAGACAGAACAAGAGATTAGAAACTGAAATAGTACAGTGTTTGTGTGTAGTGTATATGCAAGTGTATATGTGCGTGCTTACCTCTGGTCTGTCTCTATGTGTGTTCACTGCATCCACATTCAGAGAGATGGATTCAACTTTGCACCCTTTAAAAAACACACACAGTTAGTTTGTGTTATACTTATCGATATTATTCAGATTAGATAAAATATTATCAGGGATAATAATCTCACCATAAGCCACTGGGGTCAGCTTCAGTACTGTGTGGAGTGGACACTTCAGGTACGGCATTTCATCTACCGACAGGAAATTAAAGGTTAGTATGACTGCACTGCAAATAAGTATGGAAAAGTGTGCGGATGGAGATTAGGGGTCATTTACTTATGACTCATGTCATTCCAAACCTGTATGGCTTTGTTTTTCTTCTGTGGATCACGAAAAGAGACATTTTGACGAATGCTCATGCTCATGCTGCTCTTTTCCATACTTCCATACTAGTTTTCCCTCAATAAACTCCTAATTTGCTTCTTATAGATAGTAAGTAAGGTAGTTATTGTAGTAGTTATATTTAGATATTCTAGATTAAGGGATCTAGAATATGGTCATGAATTAATATGTGCCTTATAAGTACCAATAAACAGCCAATAACCTAGTAATATGCATGCTAACAAAGCAACTAGTTGATAGTTCCCAAATTTAAAGTGTTACCTACTCTTTGAAAATATGCTGTGTCACCAGGCTACACAAGGAAGTTTCAATGACTTCAGAAGCCATGTAGACTATTTTTAGAGCTCAAGTGGAACTTTATCTTAAGTTTGTGTGGAAAAGAGCATATGGGACATTCTGCTAAACCTCTAGTGTTTTCCATAGAAGAAAGAAACTCATATGAGTTTGAAATGACATAAAGGTGAGTAAACGATGACAAAGTTTTATTTCAGAATCTCACCTGCACTTTTGTCCAAGAAGTAGGCTAATAGGCAGCGCATCACAGCCTGATGACAAATAACAAGAACGTTTTCCTGTCGTTCCAGTTCCATTATCACAGGTTCCACCCGTTGAACCAAATCCTGATATGACTGGAGAAAGACAGAAGCATTTTATTAAGGACACTTTCTTATACTTTTTTTAGTAAAATAAAGGCATTTAGTTTGTTTGTACCTCTCCGGAGGGGTAGCGGTAGTAGTATTTATCTTGATCTCTGAGAGCAAACTCTTCTGGAAACCTCTCCCTCACTTCTTCATAAGTCATCTCCTCACACACACCCTGTAGACAACATACGAACATTGTAAGGAGATTGAAATGGAGTACCTTTGCAGAAACACCAAACCATAGATGCATGCTGGAGAACTTACAGAATCAATCTCATTCAGCGCTTTCCACTGTTCATACGGCACGTTGAGGGCCTCGGCGGTTTGGATACTACGACGCAGCTGGCTTGTCCAAACCTTCAAGTCCTTCAAGTTCTGCTCCTCCACAAATTTAGCAAGAGCTCCTGCGAACTAGAGTAGGATGGTTTGTTATTCTGGAGAGTTTGGACAAATTGGACACGTGTTATTTAGTACTCTTGGCTAGGACAGTGTTTCAAAATTTACAAATACCGTCCTTGGCACAAAATTGAGCTAACTGGTAACAACATGCTTGTTTATGAAAGGTATAAGTCATTTTAAGATGAGTCAAGAACTATTAAAAAGTAATTACCCAAGCTAACAAATCGAACCTCCAGCATTCTTTTCATTCTTTTCCAAGATTTATGAGCATAGTACCTTTCGTCCACGTGTAGACAGTCCAGAGTCTCCGCCCAGTCGGCCCTGCAGGTTGTGTTGGCTCTCACCATGGCGACACAAATAAATAGACCGCGGCTGCACGTGAATGTTCATCAGGTAGTAGACGATCCGACTCTGGATGTGGTCTTGAATGCGGTTCACCAGGAATCTGCGACCCACGTCAATCACTTTGATGAAGGACAAATTTCTGTGAGGACAAACAAGTGGTTAATCTTGGAATATTAAAGACAAGTCATTGACAAAGAAGGTGTGTGTGTATTGCTAACATACTTGTCATATTGGTCAGGGTCGAGTGGCTGATAGTTCATTCTGTAACATTCAATTCTTTTCTTAAAATCCTCCATGGCATCCGTCTTGTTGCAATCTTGATAGTCAGGACATGACACTTTAACTTCCTGTTTAAGTATTAATGCAGTGTTTAGTGGTATTGCACACTTTATCGTCAGTAATTTAGCAGTTATACATACAAAGCTAAATTATATTGTTTGAAACTCTTAATCATGCAACTTACCAATATATTACAGGCGATGACATTTGGGTCGTCACAAACAGACTCAATGAAGAAAATCTGCAAAAGTACATTTGTATTAGTGGTCTTCATCCTTGTAATTGTCATCAAAAGCAATTTAGATCAATATATTATGACTGACCTTGAAGCCATTTTCTGCACCAAACTCCAGGATCATATCTCGTCGCTCTCTGGTTGTGTTTGTAGCATCAAAAACCTGTGGAAAGATACAGTGGTGAGGATCTGCTCTGTTTTTAAACGTTCTGCAAGCTGTTTATACATCTACAGTAGTGCTGTCAAACGATTAATCGCGATTAATCGCATCCAAAATTTGCGATTTATTATATATATATATATATATATATATATATAAATACACACACATACAGTATATATTTTGAAAATATTTAGATGTATATATTTATAATCATGTTATTTATATTATATATAAATATATTTAATATATAAACATTTTTATTTTTCTTAAATATATACATTCATGTGTGTGTGTGTGTGTGTGTATTTATATACACATAATAAATCTACACAGTACACACACAGATATTATGTAAACAAAAACTTTTATTTTGGATGCGATTAATCGCGATTAATTGTTTGACAGCACTAAAAGATACAGTACTTACAGCCACTTGACCTTCCTCTTCAGTGAGGTAATTCTTGACATCTCTCAGAGCGGCCAAGGCACACTGCCTGGAGACAAAACAAAATGATTAATTACTCCATATATGTACGAGTTGAAGAAGAATTCATTTTCATTTTATGGCATTGTGTAGTTCAGGCACACAACTCACTGTCGGATTTTTACAGCATCCTCATTGTCCGATTTGAAGAAATCGTAAGAGCTGTAGTGTTTCACTGCCTCTCGACGATACTCGCCAACGTTAAAAACTAGAAATACACATATTCAGCAATTAAGAATTCCTGCAAAATGTGTATGGGTGAAATGCAGAATACAAATATATATTTTAAACTTTGCTTGATTTTTTTTGTACCTTTTGTGGGAATACCAATCCAGTTGAGGTAGCGTGTGAGTTTCCTTGAAATGTAGGTTTTGCCCCGAGCAGGAAGCCCTACCATCACTATCACTGTTGGGGGGTTTGCCAGGTGGGGGCCTCCACGTGCTAAAATAAAAGAGAAAATAAAATACACGGTCACATTTTGATAAAAAAAAAAAAAAAGTGCATACACAGAATCACATCTCACCATTAGCCTACATTTTAGGGGACACATTTTTCTTTCTATTTCCCTCACAACACATGATTTCTCAGTCATGTGCAATGGGCAGCCTGTTACCGACCCTCCCCACCAGCCAATCGAACAGCCAGCTATGGGCCAGGTCATGTGCGCACAGATGCACTTTCTAAACTAAACATTTACCACACTTAAATGCACATGCACATTCCACGCCGCCGGCAGCGAGACGTTAACCGGGTCAGACGCAGATAAGTCTCACTTTCTCGTACACACACAGACACATAAATCCTCCAAGAAGTAAATGTTTCTGTGCGTACCTGATGTTTCATGGGAATTGCCGCAAAATATATGTATTTATGCAGTTGTGCATTAGGCTAGGATTCAAAGTTTTGTATATTTTGATTGTGTTTCTATTTCATCATGTTATTTATGGGGTAAAAGTAATCCCTATCAGAAAGAGAGAAAGTACACAGCAGTTTTTCTCATTGAATTACAGACGTCCACTGGCAGGTGGCCATGCGAATGGGCATTGTGAACCAGCGCAGTCGGGGTTAATCCTTTAGAAGATCCTTAAGAAGATCCCCAACGGAAACACACAACCTCAAACTCAGCTCAGTCAGCAGAGACAGACAGTGATCTTATTAGGCTTTTACTGGCTGTCTACGTACACTGACCAGACAGAATCTTATGGAGAACATGTCTAGGTCATGATTCACCCCAAAATTAAAAGAAAATTCTATATTATATATATATATATGCATAAAGGAAATTATGATTAATTTAGAGAAGGGAATTCCCCCATTTATTTATTCCTTCCTTCCTTCATTCTTTATAGCGATTTCATTATATTCTACAATATATTGTAATACTGAAAAAAATATATATTTTAAATTTTTTTCAAATGTTCTCTCTTTCAATCTTTCGATCTTCACAAATATGAGCACTTAACATTTATTATTTATTGCAGCAAATTATGCCTTAATTACAGTATAATCACAATGAACAACAGAGTCAGGGTAATAATCACTGACGCAGCAGATATTAAAATGCATCATTTTTGATGAGTAATTCCTATGCATCAGCTACTGGCATCACGCTCACGCCAAGTGCAGGTAAATATGTTCGACCAATCAGAGCCCAGTATGATCGGAAAACGCAATAGCCCCACATTCCTCTCTGTCGAATCCCTTATTCAGAGCGCGCTTCAATGCCTGGCGTCATCAGCGTGCCACTGAGTTCGAAAGTCTTTACAAAGGCGATGCGCGTGGGTTTCCATGACAACCGAATCACTTGAGACAGCGCTCTTACAATCTTCAGAATGTTAAAGAGTCAATTAATTCTGTCGTCATGGCTACCGATGACCATCACCTTAAACTATGTCACAGTTTGATCAGTGCATGCATTACAGTACAGTGCTCATAAATCACAGTTTAATTCTATTAGGGAAATATTTAAGTCATATGTAAAGTGCGCTTTACTGTTAATAATAATAATAATAATAATAATAATAATAATAATAAAAAATGCATGTGCTCGCAAATCTTTAATATAAAATATAACGTAAATATATATATATATATATATATATATATATATATATATATATATATTCTATAGTAATTACTTACATGTGCGGGGCATTGAAGGTTTGTCATCCTTAGAGGGAATCCAGATTTTTTGGATCCTGTTCTGGGTTAGTTCCCTTGGCATTCCTTTAGGATTGGGAAATATCAGCAAGAATACAGCAGCACGTTACACACCGGCTTCGGAAATCCCACGGCTTTTTGCGAACACAAACGAATACTCAAGAACTAACGATGCTCTTCTTTGTAAATCTTCTTCTTTAAAGCTGCTTGAAGATTTGCACCGATTTGTATCAGTTAAAATTTTGAGGACCACCTCGCTCTGCTTCCCGGTAATATCTAACTGCACGTCTCTCATCATCTGCGCTTTAAATACGGAACCGGCAACACGATGCTGTGACGCGCTACAGAAGGCGTGTCCGCCGGTGAGAGCGTTCACATGCGCCACCTTGCGGTCAAATACTAGATGTTGGTTATTATGAAAAAATACATACACAACTATGGTTTTCACACTTTATATTCATGCGTTGAATAATAGACTCTTCATTATTATTATTTTGATATTTCGTTATATTTCTAGATGCTAATGATTTGCACAAACTGATAAAAGGGCTTGTGAGGCTGTGCACTCAAGAGCATTAAAGATGCAGGTCACGCGTCGAGTGGGCATCCCCACTTGCCTACGTGCGGGGAGTCACTACATCAATCCATCAATCTCCATAAACCCGTGAAATAATAGCAAGCGTCTTCAAGCTATAAAATCCCTGGTTTCTTGTTGTTTTTTAAATGATTATTTCCTGCCATAAGAGTAGTAAGTTAATAATAAACGTAACAGTCAACTCTTAGGCTGCATGTAAAATAATATGAGTCAGTTTTATTTCCGTATCAGGTTGTAAGTTACTTTATTACTATTTTTAAACTGATGAATCAGTTATTAGCCTAAACGAAACTTAACGTGCATGTAATTTCGAGAGTTTATTTGTAGATTACATACCACATGTGATTTGAGAGAAATCACCCATTGCATTGTTGTTGGGTTTTGTTTAACAAAAATGTTAAAAACAAACCAATTACTAAAAAAAAAAGATCTTCCGAAATATTTCAAACTTCTAGCCTCATGAAAATTCAACATTTTTGGAACATTATAATATAAAAGGTGACTTTTCTGAATTTAACGTTACAGTTTAGGCTATAATGTTTATTTTTCCCTTTTCATTTTGTTACATTCTTAATATAAATTGCTATTCTTAGTATAAGACTGAAAAGTACATGAGAAACAAATGACTGCAGTGCATTTCATCTTTTTTGTCTCTTTAAGCCTTTGTTGGTTTTGAGATCTTCAGCGAAATGCAGAGAGCTGTTGGTGACTCTCACTTCTGCACGTACAGGATGAAAACCGAGGGCGTGTCATCACTCTACCAGCCTCGCATCATCTCTGTCCAGAAAATATTAGGCTACACTCATCCTTAAATGGAAAGTTACTTCTCTCTCTTTTTTTTTTTTTTTTTGTCTAGTTCTCACGTGGCAGCGCTTTAGAACACTAACCGACCAATATTTCAGAAAACATTTTTGAAGGTTTTGTGGCTACATCGGAAAACAAAGCATTCTGTTAATCCCCTTTTCACACAGAAATGCGACTCCCAAAGAAAGCAAGTTAATTGCGAGTCATGTGAGAACAGCTTTGTTTTTCCCAAGCTTCATGACACTTTCTCGTGATTCCAGGTATCACTTTCCCACTCTTTCATGTCTTTGTTACTTTGCACAATAATGAATCTGTTTCCCATCGGCTACTGCGCTGACCCAGATCGCTGTCTGGGCGACATCAATTTTTTTTGGCTGATATTTGCGCCGGACACACTGGGTGAGCTGAAATGAATACCATTCCAAAATGTGTTGGCATACATGCAGTAGAACATATTCTGGTAGTAGTGTTTGAGGGAAAGCTGTCATACAGCACTTATACTGCTCTTTTGTTGGTTTGATTGTTTCTATTGTCCTCATTTCGCGTTGGATAAAATTGTCTGCTAAATGATTAAATGTGAATATAATAAATGTTATACAGCTAGAAGTTAAAAAAGCTACAAATTATAATTAAACTACAACATGCAAGACTTAAAACTTTGTACTATGGAGACGCATTAGCCTTCATATGGAAAAAATGTAGTCTACTTTTCCATACGAATAATGTGATTGGATTGTGCTAATATATATATATATATATTGTGCTAATATAAAATTGTGCTAATATATATATATATATATTTTTTTTTTTCTTAAAAAAATAAAATAAAATTTAAATAAATACTTTAACCAATTCAACAGGCTATAATTGGCCACTAAAGGCCCAAATTTTTATCTAGCGATTTGGAGGTGGGCTATTATAACTTGGGACAGTTAGCAAGCACCTAAAACCACCTAGATCACACTATAAATCACATAGCAAAGCTCTAAAAAACCGCCCTGAACATCTTAGCAACCGGATAACAATGCTCTAACAAACAACCCAAACACCTTTGCAACTGCATAGCAAATTTATCACATTGTTGCAAATTCATATGACTTTCTTACATTTTTGTATAGGCCTAATCTGCTCTCGCCCCATGAGGGCTAGGTTTAGGGATGTATTTTCACTTTTTTAATACAAATCATACATTTCCATGTGAATCACATAATTCAAATTTGTGCATAATTGCAAAGTTATGCTTTCTCATGCGGTTGGATTGAACAAGCATTCCGAACACCTTAATTTATAGTTTCATTTGAAAAATTGAAAACTGAGAAAATGTAGAAACTCTCAAACCAGTTTCAGGACAGAAATCTCGAGTTATTTAGGAAAAAGTCTAATTATTGTTAATGGGCACACACTCTTAGTCCGTTCCATGCAGGAGATTATACTGGAATTTGGGTTACTGACTGGCATACGTAACGTCAATGGCTTTTCAGTGAAGTGAACTGCTAGATCTGTTATTTAACTTGCTTGCAAAACATGCTTCATGTGAAAGATGTGGAAATGTGAGTTGCTTCATGCATGTGAACAAGAACAAACACCTACAATAGGAAATGAGTCTCAAAAGTAAACACTAAACAGTACACAGGGTTGTTGACTGACTCGCTATTAGTAAAAACAAATAAGCAGAGTGAGAAGAGCAAGCGATCCTGAAGTTGTCCCTGAAGCTGATTCACTCTGCACAGGGATAAGATGTCAAAACCAGAAATAGACCAGAGAGAACACGAAACACACACACAGTGAAGTGCACACGCAATCACACACTTATTAATGTTCTGAGCTAGGGAGTAATAAATGGAGCTTTTATTAAAGGAAGGAATCAGTTTCTTACTGAACTTTTGAGATTATGTTTTAGAGAAAGTGTACACTGTGTTACCTAGTACATAGAAAATAACATATATATGCCAGTTTGGTGCATATTAATATAAGCAGTATACTTCAGGTGTGTTTTTATGGAACTACTCAGCCGTTACTGTATGGTCATTAAAATAGAGTCATGCACCATAAATTAATTTCACAAGTTAAAGTGTAGGGAGTCATTTCCGATAAACACTGTCCAGACTAGTGTCCTGATGTCCTGTTTACTGTAAATGAAGTTGGCAACCCAACCCCTCTACTCTCACACCACACACACAAGCACAGTCAGTGCAATTCAAAAACAAACAGCAACTAATCAACACCTCCCTAACGTAGGTAACAGACTTGTGTCTGGTGACAGTTGTATAAAGAGGAGACTCAAGACTTAAAGGGATAGTTCACCACAATTTACTCACCCTTGTGTTGTTCCAAACTTTTATGACTTTATTTCATCTGTGGAACATAAAAGGTGTTGTTTAAAGAATTGTTTTTGTCCATACAATGAAAGCAAATGGGGTCCAAAACAAACCAAAACAAAACAAAACCAACCAAAACAAAACAAAACAAAAACTCAAAACAAAACAGACATTTTTCAAAATATTTTCTTTTGTTTCCAATAGAAGAAAGAAATGCATACAAGTTTGGAACAACATGTAGGTGAAATTATCCCTTTAATTACGAACATTCAAAAGTGGGCAAGCCTAAAAATAAACCACCAAATCTAAAATAGTATGTCATAAAACTGCATAAACCCCCACAACTGTAAATATCTCTTTCCACCTCTACAATTATTTCCCTATTCACACACTAAGACGAGTTGAGAAATCGTGATATGCAGAATACAGAAAACAGAAATCATGTAGTGTATGATGGGTACAGACCCTTTTATCTTCAGACTATGAATCCGTTCAGTCGGAGGATATCAAACACGTTTGATATTTTGAGCTGATTTTAGAACACATTGTTTAAATTTTGAAGCAACGATGCGCACATCTGGCATCATTTCTATGTGAGTTTGTTGTGTTCAGGATGACTTAAAAATCTGGAAGCATGCGATCCTCAGTCGTTTAGTGTAATGTCCAGTGTATTTTCTGGAAGCATTTACAATGTCTGCAAGTTTATGATGCCTAGTGTTTTAAAGTCTGTTCAGAGTAGTGTAGTGGTTTTCCAGCCTTAAGGTTAAGGAAAAGAGAAAAACAAAACAAAAAAAATTTACATGAATTTTCCAGGTCTACAAATTACACTGGTCACACTTTATATTAGGTGGCCTTAATTACTATGTACTTGCATCAAAAAATAAGTACAATGTACTTATTGTGGTCATATTGTATTTCAAAACACTTTTGCTTCTATTGAGGTGGGATACGGGTAAGGTTAGGGACAGGTTTGGTGGTATGGGTAGGTTTAAGGATGGGTTAAGGTGTAAGGGATGGGTCAACAGTATAATTATAAATGTAATTACAGAAATTAATTACAGATGTAACTACATATAGGTATTTTTAAAAATATAAGTACAATGTAAAAACATGTATGTACACAATAAGTGCATTGTAGCAAATTATTAATTTAAATGTAAGTACATAGTAGTTAAGGCCACCTAATATAAAGTGGGACCATTACACTTATAAAATTGAGCTACCTCATGTATCTATGTATTCCAAGATCGTGGAAACCCTGGTTCTTCAAAGAAAAAAGGGGAAAATATATATATATTTTTAAAATACGGTTACACTTTATTTTAAGGTGTCCTTGTTACAGTGTAATTATACATTTAAGTACTGAGTAATATTAATTATCTACATGTACTTACTATATGGTTAGGGTTTGTCTTAGGGTTACTTGCATGTAATTATGCATAATTAACTTTTATTATAATAGTAAGTACAATGTAACAAGGACACCTTAAAATGAAGTGTTACCAAAAATGCTCTTGTTCTTTTTTTCTTTTTTTTTAAGCTTATTTGAATGCTTGAATTTAAATAATTTTAAGTCATCTTAAAATTCGCTGTTTGTAGAAGTCTGCTGAAGCCCCCTAGTGGGCACTGATTGAGAACACTGCTCTACATTTTACTATACAATTCAAGTCCATAGGATTTTTCCAACACAATTTAACGACACTTCGTAACTATTTTGTTGCTAATTCATACAAACTCATTTGTAGGATTTCAAACAATCTGCTCTCACCCTGCTGAGGGGTAGGTTTAGTGGTGAAGCTTTAATTTTTTTTCATACAAATCTGATATTTTCATATAAAAAAAACTTTGTACAAATGGCACAATTTTTGTAAGCTCTAGTTGGATTTTGGAACATTTTATTATGTGCTAGTCTAACTGCTCTGAAATAGTATATCTTGCTTCAACAAGCTGCACGAATTAAGGTATCCTTTATGTCCATAGCACAAAAACTGAAAATCACAAATGTACTAAACCCAACAAAGCCATCACCTCAAGCTGCCATAAATAGATCTGGCACTTTTACACAGTGTACCAGCTCAATACCCTGCACTGAACTTGTGACCTGAACAGCTCAACCCCTTTCTGCCATATTTCAGATGCTCTGTTCATATAAGTGTCATTTGATGAGGATCTGTTCTGTTTAAATGAATCCTCATGGAGTTCAGTCTATTCTTTACTTTATTCCCCAGCACCTTCGTCTTGCGTAAGTGCGTTTTCACACCAAACCAGAACATCGCACCATCACTGACCCAGTCTAACACATATCTGCACACATTTCACATGAACATAAACCATCATACACCTAACAAGCACAGGTAACTGGTAAAACACAAAATATTATTTAGGTGATGCATTCATAGGCATATAAGGTATCCTGCAGATATGCTTCTATGAAAACGTACACGTAATGAAGTCACCTTTTATTGAGTAACACGCCAAACCCAATTTCTGCTGAGGTCAAGACACACATTATGAAAAAGTATAATTCTTTAAGTCTATCAATAGTGTGTGGATCAGAGAGTGAGGGCTCATGGGAGTCGCTGTTATGTCACAACAGAAGAATGTAGGTTTCCTACTTTCTAGAGTCGCACAGGGACTTGTATGTCTGATTATATAAATCATGAACCAGGACTCATTTATTACCACCACCATCATCATCATCATCATCATCCCATTCAACATGAGCGTGTAATTGTTTCTCTCTTTAAAACCATGTAACTACTGGATTATATATTAACAACCCTTTTCCAGAGCAAATGATTAACCCATGTTTTGAAAGCACCATGGTGCTCAATTATCAAAAAGTAAACCCAAAAATAACTTAACTCTCTGCACTCTAAACTGAGATATGAAAAAGTTTGTTACCACTTTTTCTTTTAAAACAGAACCAACCCTAAAAGTTATTCTCCCAAAAGCATTTTTATTTCTGGGTTCTTCATCACATCTTAATCACAAGGACAAAACGATATTTTTAACTGTGACGTGTGAGAGACTGGAAGCAATTTACAAAAGAGCAAATGAAATTTTCATTACAAAACGTATTGCGGAAAGGGGCACACAAGCTAATGTTTTACAAGGAAGTATAAAATTACTCGTGCTATTTACAGAAAGACAAATTACTTCCTCCTGGTGTTTATTCTTTCCTGGTTGTGCAGGTCTGGATCTCCCACTCAAACCTGATCTCCCAGGTCTAAAACACGAAACTTATCCAAGTTATAAAAACAGGCCTTCACCACGCGACCTCCAAAGTACCGCCCATTCAGATCCACCACAGCTGAGGAGGACAAAAACAACAGCACAGTTATGTTTACATTTAAAAATACTACTAGATCAAGTTAAATTGTTACTATTAAAGTTAAATATACTATTACACTGGCTCAGGACACACATAAAAAAAATATATGAAATGTTATTTAATATATTTAATATATAAAATTATATATAAAATACTACATAAAATGTAATACTTATTATAGTACATAGAAAAATAATACAATTTCCAATGAAGTTGGAATTATGAGACTATGAGTACAAAATGCACACGGTAAAGAGGAACAGAAATGTTTGGACATAAGTTATGGTCTGTGACTTCAGGACCAGAAGTTCAAATGCTATGAATAAATTTATCATGATTTATAACTTATGACCAGTTGATGGCACTGTCCTAAAACATTACACAGTCACTTACGGTACAGCCTCAAAATAAAATACAGATCTTTGTTTCAATAAAGAAGTTGTCAGGATATAACCTCATTTCCTATTCTGTGTCTTTGCAGTTAAATTTATTGTGTTACAGGCAAATGATTTTGAAAGTACTGATTATTTGAAGTAGAAGAAGGAAACAGTGTTTTCTTCTACTTCTTCACGCACACACACAACACTATATTACATACATACATACATACATACACACATACATACATATATATATGTGTGTGTGTGTGTGTGTGTGTGTGTGTG
>JAFVLL020017887.1:0-39835 GCA_021397915.2 Tor tambroides | reverse complement strand
CAATATAAAAGTATATTTAAAAACTTTAATGTTAGGTGGAATTAATCACGATTAATTTTAGAAAAATGTGCAATTAATTAGTTAATTTTTTTTAAATCGATTGACAGCACTAATTTAAATAGAAGACTCTTAATTGTTAAACTGTAAATTGTAATATTTCACAATATTACTGTTTTTACCATACTTCTGATCAAATAAATGCAGCCTTTTTGAGGAAAAGAGACTTTTTTCAAAAACATCTTGCTAACCCCAAACTTTTGAATGGGAGTGTATTTTGTAATATTAGGGTATTTTTGCTTTTTCATACTGTCTCATTTGATTTTTAGATTTTACAACTTCCCAAGTCTTTGACAGAAAAGATAATCAGATGTTCTATGTTCTAAAATTTTCTTAATATTTAAAGTTATAGATTTTATTTTTCCTTTTCCCCAAAGATAGACTTAAAAGGCCAAAAATCCATGGCAGTGGAGCATATTGGAGCGTTTTGAAAGTTCCCACCAAAACCATCAGAGGCTCTCTGCCTCATAAAATAAAGCATGTTCTGTTGAGGAATGTCTCTCCCTCCCGTTATACATCTGTGCCATAAAGCAGATAAAAAGATCTCTTTATACAAGCTGTTCATACTATGAACTCCGAGCTCTGTGACTCACACCGGCCTACAAACCCATCCTGTTGCTTCACAACAGCTGCTGTTGCCTGGCAACTTGGAACTTTGTGTAAAACGAACATTCCACATTGTGCTCCTGTCAGAAGAGGAGAACGGCCTCCTGTTCGTCATTCCTGCAGTGTAACGAGCCCTGATTGGCCATTCCTATAGCATGGCTCAGAGCCAAATGAATGGTTTCCACAGCATCTTTGGAATGATTGTTAGTCATCATTTATTAGTCACTAGAATCTCAAAGGCTGCACTAAGAGCTGTTTATGTTTTTGAAAGCGGAAAAGGGAGTTTTCCTTTCAGTAATAGGAAAAATACTGTTAGGGAAGCCGAGCATTTCACCTGCAGTTATCCACCAAATACAGGGCCCAAACTCCAAGGGGAATAACTAGAGGTATAGAAGGAGTGAAGTAAAAGGGGAGGAAGAAGAAAGAGGTGCCAGAGTACAACTCTCAACAGTTTGCCAGCTCCCGAGAATGTGTGAAGGAAGGGGGAGAAAGGGGCAAGAAAAGCACCACAAAAAGCAAGAGGAACAAAAAGCCCTTTGAGCACAGTTCTCACTTTCTGAGCGCTTAGCAAACACACGCATTTATCCTGAAGTTCCGTTCCAGAGCTTCTCTGACGCTTTTGTTCCTCAGTGTCAGTGAACGCTAAACTTATGCAGCTTAAGTGAAGGGCAAGTAGAGTGCGTTTCCTTGACAGCCGTTGAAACGCGCACCGCTTATTCATGTTCTGGCGCTAGTATTATGGAGGAGCCTAAGGAAGTCTGATGCGGGCAGTTTTCTAGGCATCTCAGCTCTGATTGGACTAAAATGGGAGTAAATGTCATATTGGATTATGAAGGCCGGACTTCTTCAGTGTGTGTTTTTGGATTCTAATGTGACATTTTCCTGTAGGCTAGGCTAATTGCTCAGTGGAATTAATGCAAAGACACTTGGGGAAAAAAAACAACAACTGGTAATTTCATAATATCCCGTTGGAAATTACAGAGCTGCTTTTCAATTCACATGCCTACTGTGTCATCAGTCTGTACAGTTGTCATTGTTAATTTCCAGCACTTTTGTCCCTAGTGCAGGTTTTTCTTCTTTAGAGTTTCCTACAGCAATCTCCATTGGAAAACACTGCTGGCAAAAGTACGTTTTTGTCCTTTGATGACTGTAAGCATTAAATTCTTTGTTTGAGAAGCACAAGATTTAGGGGCCACTCACACTGTATGCGTTTTTGTGTTGAAATGCAGGGCAGTGGATTAAAAAAAAAAATTAAAAGTTGAAAATCTTTAGACTTTAGAGTGCCGTGTCACACACAAGATGCTGCAAAAGACACAAGTTCAGTGTTCAAACATGTCTAGCACATTTTTATATAGAAAAACAATAGAACATTTTTGCCAAAAAAAAACAAAAAAAAAAAAACACGTTCTATGTTGACGACCTCTTATTTGAGTTTTCTGGGTTTCAACTCTTGTTTTTGTACAAGGGATAGTTCACCCAAAAATGAAAATTCCTCCAAACCCTTAAGATTTTTGTTCATCTTCAAGACAGAAATCTCTCAGGTTTCATTAAAAATATCTTTATTTGTTTTTCAAAGATGAAGTCCTATGAGTTTGGAAGAATTTTAATTTTTGGGTGAGCTATACCTTTAAAATTAAATTGTATGAAAACATGAGGGTGAGTGAATGATTATCACTTCCTTTCCATACAAGTGGGACGTCGGTCATGCAAAGAGTGTTTGTTATTTGAAGACTCATCTGTGAGATCTGTAAGACACAGCAAAAGAAATGCTAATGGTGTCGTAAAGGTGAAAGTCCAGCCTAGCTTGAGCTCTGTGCACAGTGCTGTTGAATATTTCCATGCCTGGATCTAACAGCTGTGCCAAGAAAAGCTCTTCTGAATGAATAAACAGGGGAACTGACCAACAGGTGTTGCAGGAAAACAGATAAAAGAAAGAAAAATTCCCAAACTTCACCATGCAGTCCTGAGGGTGGGGTATATCAACCAGTTCGGGACCTTACTAGCAGTAGTTTGTGCCTAGAATTTAAATCAAGCACTTCAGGTGGTGTTTTCAAGTATTTATTATGTATGGATTATTACAGCACAGGCTAATTTTCTCTTCCAAATCCCTTTTTAAAAGATTAGAGATGTACATTTCTCATTTGTAATGGAGCATTCGGAATTTGCGAGGGTAAATTGGTCTGGAAACATTTCATTAGTAAATGACAACCGTTGTATTGTGAGACAAAAGAAGAAGGAATTTGTTGGAATGACATTTCTGTTCTGTTTTCTGAGGAAATTACAGTGAATAAGTGAAGGTCATTTTGTGTTAGTCATCATGTGAATGTATGATGTGTTTTTACAGGTTTGCCTGGCCATCGCTCATTATTCCCACCCTGCTGACCCACAGCTACTCTTTGGCTTTGAATACGTTGGAAAGCGATACCATGGATCAACAGGTAGGAAAACACATATGCGGCCGTGACTGCAAATTATTTCTGACTGCAATTTGGCAAGAGCTGCCAAATTGAGTTGAGCAATCCATACATTGTTTTCCTGCAAGTCAAGACATGAGAAGACTTTCCAGGGAATGCAAAGTGCTCATGTTATGAATAGCAGAGCCTATATTAAGATTTATATGGTTGCTATTATTGGGTTGCATTGTAACATGTAGTTTTAACTCATGACAGAATGTAACCTGATACTGATCATAGGAGCATGTGACGCCACCAGTAATGCAAACCTAATGCATTCTGCCTTTCAGTGTAAACTGATGTTCAAAATACAGTGCCTTGCAGAAGTGTTCAAACCTCTTCATTTTATTTTACGTTTTATGTTGCAGCCTTATGTTAAACCGCTTTAAATTACTTTTTTTTCCACAACAATCTACACTCCACACACCATAATGACAAAGCAAATAACAGGTTTTTAACATCTTTGCAAATTTATTATACATAAAAAACATAAATTATTCCATTGCATAAGTATTCAAACCCTTATCTGGGACAGTTGAAATTTAGCTCAGGAGCATTCATGTTGCTTGTAGATGTTACTGCACTTTGAGTGAAGTTAACCTGTGTCAAATTCAATTGAATGGATATGATTTGGAACGGCACACTCATCTTAATAAAAGGTCTAACAGCTGAAAATGCATATCAAAGCAAAGACCAAGCCCTGAGGTCAAAAGAACTGCCTGTAGAGCTCAGAAACAGTTTTGCGTCAAGCCACACATCTGGGGAAGAGTTCAGAAAAAATTCTGCTGCATTGAAGGTTCACAGAATCATGTAGCCTTCATTATCCATAATGGAAGACGTTTGAAACAACCAGGACCCTTCCTAGAGCTGGCCTTCTGGCCAAACCGAGCACCAAAATATAGAGATAGCCTTAATGAAAACCCAGTCCAGAGCATTCAGAACCTCAGACTGGGCAGAAGGCTCACCTTCCAACAGGGAAATGACCCTAAACACACAGCAAGAGTGGCTTATAGACAACTCAATGGAGTGAATGTCACTGAGTGGCCCAGCCACAGCCTGGGCTTGAACCCAATCAAATATTTCTGGAGAAACCTGAAAATGTGCATCTGCCCCCGTCCAGCCCGACAGAGCTTGAGAGGTGAACAGGTGAGGTGAAGAATGGCAGACAACTGCCAAATGCTGATGAGCAAAGCTTGTCGCATCAAACAAAAAAGACTTGAGGCTATAAAGGTGCTTCAGCTAAGTACTGAGTTAAGGGTTTGAATACTTATGCAACATACTTATTTCAGATTTTTAATTTTTTATAAATTTACAAAGTTGTGACAGTTCTGTTTTTCCTTTGACAGTATGGTGTATGGAGTGTAGATTAATGTGAAAAAAAGAAAAGAAAAAGTAATTTAATGCAGTTTAACATAAGGCTGCAACATAACAAAATGTGAAAAAATGAAGGGGTTTGAATACTTCTGCAAGGCACTGTATGTCACATGTCACTTAACTAGAAGAGGGCTGTTTTTTATTTGTGTGTTTTTATATATATATATATATATATATATATATATAATATTTACATATACATGTATTTAATCAAAAATAAAATAAAACAGTAATATTTTGAAATATTATTACAATTTAAACTGTTTTAATATGTTTTTAAATATAATTTATTCCTGAGTTTTCAGCAGCCTTCACAACTCATTCTAATATGCTTATTTGGTGCTTAAGAAACATTACTTATTATTAACAAAACTGCACTGTTTGTGCTGCTTAATATTTCTGTTGAAACTGAGATACATTTTTGTGTATGAATAGAATAGAAAATTCAAAAGAACAGCATTTATTTGAAATTTGTGTAACATAGAAATCTTTTCTAACGTTCTAGATGTGTTTACTGTCACTTTTGATCAATTTAATGCATCCTTGCTGAATAAAAGCAGTAATTTCTTTAGAAAAAATTCCTACAGACCCCAAACATTAGTCAGATTTTTCACCTCTTATGAGTTGGTATCCCTGCGCTGCTGTTTGAGCATTTACACATGTGGTTTGTACAGGTGAGCGGGTGAACGGTGTTGACCCTGGTGGGGGGCTGCAGACCCCGCTGTTCGACTGCTCCTCAGACTGGGACAGAGAGATCAAGCGTACTGGTGCCTCCGAATGGAGGGTGTGTACCATAAATCAAGGCTATTTCATCTCGCCCAGGTGAGTTTACATGTAAATTGTGGTCTGTTTTGCAAACAGCTTGTATTATAAGCATCTTACGCTGAAGATCATTGCTGTATGACTCATAACCTTCATGTAGCAAGTGAATGTGACAGAAACACAGGTATGAGTATGTGCAGTATAAACGGCTATTGTTAAACGGAACTTGAATTAGTCATCCTAATAAATCTCCTCTGAAAATGAGGATAACTGATTAAATTAAGACTGGTTCACATAAATCTGCTCAGACAAACAGGAATGTTGTCCTTTCTGCATTAATCCTCTGGAATGAAAGCACTGATCTCACTGATCCACACACAGTTCAGGATCAGGTCATTGTGTTTATAATACTGACACAAAGAAACATCACATATTTGAGCCATTTGTGTGAAATTTAACTACTTTTTTCTGTTGTTTGCAGTCTCCCAGAGTTCTTTGTGGTTCCGGTATCTCTAGCGGATCAAGATCTAAAGCAGTATGCCTGCTGCTTTTACTCCCAGCGCATCCCGGTGAGCGCCGTTTATCGGACTGGATTATTGGTTTTAGAGTGAGAGCGGAGGAAATCTACAAATCACTTTTATTACCCCAGTCTGTTTTACTCTTACTCAGAGAGAAAGTCATCAGTTTGTGTCTTGGTTAAAAACTTTGTAGAATAAGGAACCAGGTCTTATTTAAGCTCTAATAATCTTGGTAGATTGATTTGCACTTAATAGTTGTGAGTCATGTGTGTCAACATATTATGTAGGCTAGAATTAGATATTTGTAGAGTATTTTTATATATGTGTGTGCTTTGCTTTGTAGTTATGGTGCTGGAATCATTCCAGTGGGAGTGCTCTGGTCCGCATGTCTAACATCAGTGACCCGCAGCAGCAGAGGAAGGTGGAGCAGAGGTAAGAGAGAGAATTACAGGCTAATTAAAGGGATAGTTCAGCCAAAATGAAAATTCTGTCATTAATTACTCATCGTCATGTCGTTCCAAACCCATAAGACCTTTGTTCATCTTTGGAACACAAATTAAATGTGACATCAGTGGTTCAACCGTAATACGAAGCTACGAGAATACTTTTTGTGCACAAAGAAAACAAAAATGACTAAATTATTCAACAGTTCTTCTCCTCCGTGTCACCCTAGCGCCATTTTGGAGAGTACCATGACGCATGTGCATGCATTCCTCTGAATGTCAACGAGGTGCAGCGCATGCGTGTTCTACATCAGCAGCAGCACCACGCGCATACATTGCTTACGTCCAGGAAATGCACAGACATGCATTGTGATATTCTCCAAAATGGCGCTAGGGAGACTTGGAGGAGAAGAATTGTTGAATAAAGTTATTTTTGTTTTCTTTGCGAACAAAAAGTATTCTCGTAGCTTCATAAAATTATGGTTGAACCATTGATGTCACATTTTAACGATGTCCTTACTACGTTTCTGTGCCTTGATCGTGGTAGTACCCTTGCTGTCTATGGAGGGTCAGAGAGCTCTCGGATTTCATCAAAAATATCTTAATTTGTGTTCCGAAGATGAATGGAGGTCTTACGGATTTGGAACGACATGAGGGTGAGTAATTAACCCTCTAGGGTCTGAGGGTGTTTTGGGGCCCTGGAGAAGTTTTGACATGCCCTGACATTTGTTTTTTTCAGTATCTTGGAAACATATTAATGGCTAAAGTCTGCTTACACTGTAGTCAGCACAAACTAGGCTACAATAATACAGTGCCTTGCAGAAGTATTCAAACCCCTTCATTTTTTTTCCACGTTTTGTTATATTGCAGCCTTATGTTAAACCGTTTTAAATTACTTTTTTTTTCCACAACCATCTACACTCCACACACCATAATGACAAAGCAAATAACAGGTTTTTAACGTCTTTGCAAATTTATTAAACATAAAAAACTTGAATGATTCCATTGCATAAGTATTCAAACCCTTATCTGGGACAGTTGAAATTTAGCTCAGGAGCATTCATATTGCTTGTAGATGTTAGTACACTTTGAGTGAAGTTAACCTGTGGCAAATTCAACTGAATGGGTATGATTTAGAACGGCACAAACACATCTTAATAAAAGATCTAACAGCTGAAAATGCATATCAGAGCAAAAGCCAAGCCCTGAGGTCAAAAGAACTGCCTGTAGAGCTCAGAAACAGGTTTGCATCAAGCACACGTCTGGGGAAGACTTCAGAAAAAATTCTGCTGCATTGAAGGTTCACAGAATCATGTAGCCTTCATTATCCATAATGGAAGACATTTAAAACAACTAGGACTCTTCCTAGAGCTGACCTCCTGGCCAAACTGAGCAACTGATGGAGAAGGGCCTTGTCTAGACTGGTGACCAAGGTGATGGTCACTCTAGTTGAGCTCTATGATCATGTATACAGATGGGAGAAATCTACAGAAGGACAAACATCACTGCAACACTCCACTGATCTGGGCTTTATGTCAGTGTGGCCAAACTCAATCATCTCCTCAGTGAAGACACACAAAAACCCACTTGGAATTTGCAAAAAAGCACCTAAAGGACCCTCAGACTCTGAGAAACAAGATTCTCTGGTCTGATGAACCACAATTCCAAGCATAATGTTTGAAGGAAACCAGGCTCTGCTCATCACCTGCAGAGTACCATCCAAAAAGTAAAGTGTGGTGGTAGCAGCCTCATGCTGTGGGGCTGTTTTTTAGCGGCAGGGACTGAGGAACTCGTCAGAGTAGAAGAAAAGCTCAGTGCACCAAAATATTGAGATAGCCTTAATGAAAACCCAGTCCAGAGCATTCAGAACCTCAGACTGGGCATAAAGTTCACCTTCCAATAGGACAATGAACCTAAACTCACAGCAAGAGTGGCTTATGGACAACTCTGTGAATGTCCTTGAGTGGCCCAGCCACAGTCTGGGATTGAACCCAATCAAATATTTCTAGAGAAACCTGAAAATGTGCATCTACTCCATCCAACCTGACAGAGCTTGAAAGGTGAACAGGTGAGGTTAAGAATGGCAGAAAATTGCCAAATGATGATGTGCACAGCTTGTCGTATCAAACCCAAAAAGACTGAGTTAAGGTTTTCAATACTTATGCAATGTACTTATTTCAGATTTTTTATTTTTTATAAATTTACAAAGTTGTGACAGTTCTGTTTTTGCTTTGCCATTATGGTGTATGGAGTGTAGATTGATGTAGGAAAAAAGTAATTTAATGCAGTTTATCATAAGGCTACAACATAACAAAACAAGAAAAAAAATGAAGGGCTTTGAATACTTCCGCAAGGCACTGTATGTGAGCAGCATGAATGTACATGTTTGTGTTTTTGAGAAAACAACTTTTATGAGTGGATGTCATAGACTAGAGTTTTTGCTACAAAATTATGTGAAAATCATCCTGTTCACTCCTTTACAGAAAACAATATATTGATTTAACTTTTGTAAGACATGTTTTGTGATACAAAAGCTGTATGCGAGAGAGTGACGACGGCCATGAATATTTAGTGATTCACACTTGAGAGACAAAGGGCCGTCCCCTAATGGCCCATCTGTGTGACTCTGACTTTGAGGCAGGTAACAAAAAATGTGAGGAGAGTAAAAGAAAGGGGGTTTAGATTATTTCTATTTTATTTAAAACACAGTATAATCAAAATATACACAGTAAAGTTCAAGGACACATTATTGAGCACATTGATGTAAAGACAGAGACTGGAACCGTTGTGCCATTGCTGACAACAGATCCTGTTCAAATGTTGAAACAATAAACCATACCTGATATTTCCAGTTTCTGCTGCTGCTTTCCATGGATTCAAGAACAAAAGAAAACAGCCACATCATCAGTAGTCATGGAGGTTATTTTTCCATATTTTATGTAAAACATTAGTCCAATGAACATCTGATGTTGGTACAGCACTGTCAGAGAAGTGAAGTCTTCAAAGTCTTCAAGGTATAAAACACTTTAAAAAAAAAATATGATTTTATAGTCATAAGCACAAGCATGCTTTATATATATATTACAATACAAAACAAATTATATCTGGGAAATGAAAGTATTATTGTATTATTGTAAAGCACATCGTAAACATCTACATATAGGCTACTCTGTTCGCAAATATATCACAGTAAAGTTTTGTCTAAACATTCTTAGACTTTATCATTCAGTGCTACAGTGTAAACACTGTTAGTTTTATATAGAATTGTTTTCTATTTTATAGAACATTAAAAAAACATCCTGGCATTGTGAGACATTTAGATGCAATGAAATGAAAGATGCTTCATTTTGTTTTACTTGATTATACATGTAGTCAGGAATTATAGTTTGGAAAAAGTCTAACTAGTAAAATGTGTACAAGTTATGTCACAGTAACACAATAACAACTAATGCAAGTAGGCTAATAAAAGAAAGACTTACTCATGTAAATGATCTCCTCCGCTGAATCAAGCCGCACGTCAAATCTCCTTCTTTTTCTGAGGTAATCCAAAGCTTATTCCTCTCAGTGCATCTTCTTCCAGAAACGACAAGTAGCTGAGATGAACTTGAAGAAAGATCTTGCTGCTTTGTTTTTGGAGATGATGTTTACATGTTCGCATGTCTCATGTGGTCGATTGTAATATCAAAAGCGAAAGTAGCTTGTGGGCGTGGTCACATTAAAAATAATTAGTTCTGACGGAGAAACTGGACATCACATTGGTTTCATATGGATTACTTTATCAGAATTTTTTTTTTTCGACATGACTGACTTCATTTAAAAGTAGACATTTCAAGATTTCTATACATATATTTTTCATTTTTGTAAGGCAAGTATTCGCTGAGATTCAGGCTGTTTTATTTACGTGTCTGTGAAGAGAGGTGACAGAGACCGAGACGGCAGAGAGCGCACCCTGTTTATTTTCTTTATTTTACAAAAGCACATTGTTTGGTTGTTATTATGACTATACAAAAAATAAAAGTAGAGCCTTTGCAGTTTCAAATATTACCTTATACTTATCTGTACGATCAAAAATGACAGAGTATTTTTAGTTCTTTTCACGGTCATCACGAAAAAACGAGACCCCAGAGGGTTAATGACAGAATTTTCATTTTTGGGTGAACTATCCCTTTAAGAGATTGGTTTGACCACCGTTTTAAGGATAAATGAAGCAGTAATCATACTGTTGTGAGAAAGTAGATTCGCTTTAGCTGATAATATGCTCTAAACAGTTATTTTCCCAATTATTATTTCATGGCTTTGGAAATGTTATCAAATGTTGTGATTATGCTTGTTTGCTTATCTCAGATCATTTGGCAACATGAGCTCAGTAGGGTTGCCAGATCTGCTCAGATCCATCAATACAGGCAGTCATATTCAGAAAACAGTGGTTAAATCCTCCGTGTTTCTGCAGGATTTCCAGTGCCATCACTAAGAGCCACCCTCTCCGCAGTGATGTCTTCAAGTCGGATTTGGACAAAAACCTCCCAAACATCCAGGATATTCAGGCTGCTCTGCTGAAACTGAGGCAGATTTGTGTTATAGGTAATCAATACCCTGTTGGAGAAAGGAATGATTGCAGTACACACTCAGATGAATAAGACTTTAACCATAGGAAATCCTTACCTGGCTTATTCATGTTAATTATTTAGCTTAAGTCTGGGCTACGGTAAGGGCCAGGAGTATTTTTGGTTATTCCAAGAATCCCATGCTTCCTGCTGCCATTAAAAACATGTTAGTTGGAAAGACCATTTTTTAAACACTTGTTACTCTTACTCTGAGAATTAAAATCTGTAAAATGATCCAAATTATCTAAGCTGACTTGTAGTAAGTCATTTGTTTATTGCCTTATCCACTTTGACCTTCTTTACATCTTGTAGTAAGATGCATTTTTGTCGATCCTGTCACAAGTGGATGATGTTAAATACAGGTTTAAACAGGGTCTAAAATGTTTTGAACTTGTCCGCTTTCGACCATTTTAAGAGGATTGCTTTCATTGGCATTACCATGTTTATTATTTCCGTTTGATTCCTTTCCCACTTACTTATAAGCAGAGTATTGGCTTCATTTGTTTATTTGTATTTGTGTGCTGCTCTTGGTGCTCCCTTTCAATCTACAATGTGACAAAATAAGAGGAGAGGGTCTAGATGAAATCTGAACACAATTCGTCACACAGGAGGCACATTTAAAAAGCATCTTAATGCCAGGTGGAAACTTATGCGTCTCATGCTTGCTTCTTCGTTTATATGCATATCTAGATTCCTTTGAGGAGTCTGAAGAGAAGTGGCTGTCATCCTTAGAGAGCTCAAGATGGATGGAGTATGTCAGGTATGATTGAGAAACACTCAGTAGTCACCAGACAGCATATTTGATCTCTCAACTTGTGCCAGAAGTTCTTTCGTGCCAGAAATGTTGGCAACAGGCATAAGTTTCTGTTTGTGCATTCTCAGGTGTTTATTTAGATCTCTACAAGTCTGTCTGTAGATGTTGATGCAGTGTACACTTTTAAGATTGATGTGGTATGCATTTTTTACAGGACATTTCTGCGGCATGCAGTAGAGGTAGTCTATATGCTGGAGAGCAGACATGTGTCTGTCATACTTATAGGTAAAAAAGCCCTTTTAGAAATAAAGTTATGATACACATTTTTGTTTGCCTCATCCTGTTGTATATTAACAGAATATTCCAGGTTATTTTATTTTATTTTAAAGTGCAAACCCATGAAACCCATCTGTGGTAATCAGCATGCTACAAATGCTGCAAACATTAAGCTATTAATAACCTGGCATATTCTTTTAAAGGAATAGTTCACCCCCCACCCCAAAAAAAAAAAAATAAAAACAGAAAATTTAATATATCTTGGATGTCCTGAGGGTAGGTACATTTTCATTTTTGGGTGACCTATTCCTTTAATTATTCTGTTGTCTCTTATAGAGACTTGTAATTCTTGGGAATCGTATGTGAAGCGATTATTGATTTTCTTCATTCTGTATGTGTGTGTACAGAGAAAGAGGATCGGGACCTGAGTTGTGTGATTTCCTGTCTGGTGCAGTTGATGTGTGATCCTCACTGCAGGAGTCTGCATGGCTTCCAGGGTCTGATTCAGAAGGAATGGGTAATGGCTGGGCATCGGTTCCTCGACCGCTGCAACCATCTGAAGAAGAACGACAAAGAGGAGGTAGTACAGCTTATAGCAGTTGGATTCCAGCATCTTGTTTATTTATTTATGAGGCATACGTGTAGCCCACTTCTTTCAAATATGTGAGTTTTTTTTTTATTGTTCATATTGTTTCTCTCTGCAGTCTCCTGTTTTCCTGCTGTTCCTGGACTGTGTCTGGCAGTTGTGGAATCAGTACCCAGCAGCCTTTGAGTTCACTGAGGTGTACCTGACAGTGCTGGGGGACAGTATGTGGGTCCCCGTCTTCAGCACCTTCCTCTTTAACTGCCCCCGACAAAGAGCAGAGCACAGCAGGGTTAGATGCTTTTTGACATTTTAATTTAAGTTTGATTAGTTGTAAAACTCAATAGTTATTGTTTATAGTTGGCACAGCAGGGTTAGATGCTTGTTAGTTTATTTACTTATACTAATTAAATATGTATCATTCTTAATATATATGTTTCTTGTTATATATATAAAATTATAAATGTATACATTTAAATTATATTTACATTAATTATAAATATAAATTTATACACTAGTATTCAGAAGTACTCACCAAGTCTGCATTTATTTGATTAAAAATACATAAAAATTGTGATTATTGTGAAATATTATAGGAATTTAAAATAATAACAAGTTAATTTCTATTTTTATCTATTTTAAAATGTAATTTATTCCTGATGGCAAAGCTGAATTTTTCAACAGCCAGTGTGCTTGTCTTCAGTGTGACAAAGTGACAACAGAAGTGTGCTTTTTATGCAGTACTTTTTTATTCATTTTTTTTTCATAATTGTTTATTATTAACAGTCATCAATTCTTCCTTAAATAGATAATTAGTCCTAATTGTAGGCTGTTTATAGCCAAAGAAATATTGCCTATTTCCCAAATGTTCACATTATTTTGTCCAATATAATATAATATAGTTTCAGTAAGGGTCAGTTTTTTTTTTTTTAAAAGAACTGAATACTTATATTCATCAAGGATGTATTTTTTCAGTAAAGCCATTTATAATGGCTTTACTGAAATTTATAACATAGAAATAAATTTATAACATACAGAATTACCAAATTTTGCCACAAGTTAAATATATTAAGTTTCTACAATATATAAATATATTGTGGAAACTTAATTTCCTGTAAAGCTGCTTTGCAACGATTTGTATCGTAAAAAGCGCTATACAAATAAACTTGAATTGAATTGAATAATGTTAAAAAAGGTTTCAAATTCAAATAAATGCTGTTCTTTTGAACTTTCTATTCATCAAAGAATCCTTAAAAAATGTATATTTCCACAAAAATATTAAGCAGCACAACTGTTTTCAACATTGATAAGAAATATTTCTTGAGCACCAAATCAGCATATTAGAATGATTTCTGAAGGATCATGGTGACACTGAAGACTGGAGTAATGGATATTGAAAGTTCAGTTTTGCCATCAAGTTGTAATAGTATTTCACAATATTACTGTTGTTTTGTTTGTTTGTTTGTTTGTTTTTATATGAAATAAATGCATCCTTGGTAAATATGAGACTTCTTAAAAAAAAAAAAAAAAAAAAAACTCTTAATTATTCAAAACGTTTGAATGGTTGTGTAAATAATTCAAATTTACATACAGGTCCTTCTCAAAAAATTAGCATATTGTGATAAAGTTCATTATTTTCTGTAATGTACTGATAAACATTAGACTTTCATATATTTTAGATTCATTACACACAACTGAAGTAGTTCAAGCCTTTTATTGTTTTAATATTGATGATTTTGGCATACAGCTCATGAAAACCCAAAATTCCTATCTCAAAAAATTAGCATATTTCATCCGACCAATAAAAGTGTTTTTAATACAAAAAAAGTCAACCTACAAATAATTATGTTCAGTTATGAACTCAATAGCAGTCGGGGAATCCTTTTTGCAGAAATGACTGCTTCAATGCGGCGTGGCATGGAGGCAATCAGCCTGTGGCACTGCTGAGTGTTATGGAGGCCCAGGATGCTTCGATAGCAGCCTTAAGCTCATCCAGAGTGTTGGGTCTTCGTCTCTCGCTTTCTCTTCACAATATCCCCAGATTCTCTATGGGTTCAGGTCAGGAGAGTTGGCAGGCCAATTGAGCACAGTAATACCATGGTCAGTAAACCATTTACCAGTGGTTTTGGCACTGTGAGCAGGTGCCAGATTCGTGCTGAAAAATGAAATCTTCATCTCCATAAAGCTTTTCAGCAGATGGAAGCATGAAGTGTCCAAAATCTCCTGATAGCTATGTACATGACCCTGCCCTTGATAAAACACAGTGGACCAACACCAGCAGCTGACATGGCACCCCAGACCATCACTGACCTGTGGGTACTTGACACTGGACTTCAGGCATTTTGGCATTTCCCTCTCACAGTCTTCCTCCAGACTCTGGCACCTTGATTTCCGAATGACATGCAAATTTGCTTTCATCCGAAAAAAGTACTTTGGACCACTGAGCAGCAGTCCGGTGCCAGCTTCTCTGTAGCCCAGGTCAGGCGCTTCTGCCGCTGTTTCTGGTTTCAAAAGTGGCTTGACCTGAGGAATGCGGCACCTGTAGCCCATTTCCTGCACACGCCTGTACACGGTGGCTCTGGATGTTTCTACTCCAGACTCAGTCCACTGCTTCCGCAGGTCCCCAAGGTCTGGAATCGGTCCTTCTCCACAGTCTTCCTCCAGGGTCCGGTCACCTCTTCTCGTTGTGCAGCGTTTTCTGCCACACTTTTCCTTCCCACAGACTTCCCACTGAGGTGCCTTGATACAGCACTCTGGGAGCAGCCTGTTCGTTCAGAAAGTTCTTTCTGTGTCTTGCCCTCTTGAGGGTGTCAATGATGGCCTTCTGGACAGCAGTCGAATTCGGCAGTCTTACCCATGATTGCGGTTTTGAGTAATGAACCAGGCTGGGAGTTTTTAAAAGCCTCAGGAATCTTTTGCAGGTGTTTAGAGTTAATTAGTTGATTCAGATGATTAGGTTAATAGCTCGTTTAGAGAACCTTTTCATGATATGCTAATTTTTTGAGATAGGAATTTTGGGTTTTCATGAGCTGTATGCCAAAATCATCAATATTAAAACAATAAAAGGCTTGAACTACTTCAGTTGTGTGTAATGAATCTAAAATATATGAAAGTCTAATGTTTATCAGTACATTACAGAAAATAATGAACTTTATCACAATATGCTAATTTTTTGAGAAGGACCTGTATACATAAAACATAATTTCAGACTTCATTCAAATTATAACCTAAAATGTTTTTTATAACTATACATAAGAATGTAATCATGTATAGCCACTACAAGGTTATTGTAATATCATAACAACATTTTTTTTTTTTTTGTTTGTTTTTGTTTTTTTGTTTTTTGTTTTTTACCTCTTTGAGTTGACGTCTCCCTTTCTATGTCTGTGTGCCTCTTTCTCTCTCACCTCTTCAGGATTTTGCAAGCAGTAAGAGCATTCACCTGGGGCAGGACCAGGCTCTGCGCTTTCCTCCAGTGTGGGACTGGTCTCAACAGTTCAGTCTTAAAGACCAGACTCTCTTTAATAATCCCCTGTACGTGGGCAAGATCGCCACCTGTTTGCAGAACGGCACAGTGAAGACATTCACACACAGGCGTAGCAAGGTGAGCTCTCGATCTCTGCTAGTCTGTATACTGTAGACTTTGTTGTCTCTAAGGTAATACCAGTCAACAGCAAAAGATAATGATATTCATTAAAAGCAAATTGTTTTTGGCTTCTATCTCAGAAAAACTACAGCTCCACTCTGCGGGGCCTGCCCTCCGCTTTGCGAAATGGCTCGCTCGGACCCAACGACACCCTGGCGCGCCGGAACTCCCTCGTGCTGCGTCTCCGTTCTGATTTGTCTCAGGTGCGCGAGCAGCAGGAGACCCCAGCGGAACGCTTTATTCGGGACTATTTCTCTCGTCCTGTCGACCTACAGGGCCTGCTGCTCCCCCAGCTCCTCCCATCTCACCTCTCTGTCTGGAAGCTCTACTTCCTGCGCTGGGTTCCCGAGGCACAGATTCCTCAGGGCGGCCCCATCACCGCCTTCCACAAGCTGTCAGTGCTCACAGACGAGATTGAAATGCTCCAGAACCAGTTGAGGCAGTACAAAGGAGCAGCGGGTACTCCTAACAACCTGCACGCAGAGCACAGCAAAATGTACTTTAAGGCGACTTCGACTCCTCACCAGTCCCCTGCTCCTCCAGAGTACCTCAGCTCCTCGTTCCCCTTCTCTCCTGTGGGTAACCTGTGTCGCCCCGGCATCCTGGGGACTCCTCTTAGCAAGTTCCTCAATGGAGCCAAGATCTGGCTCTCTACGGAGACACTGGCGAATGAGACGATTTGAGGGCAGACCGCTGGGATAGGACTGTGAGGTCAGATGAACAGGAAGATCTAAGGCCTGAAGATCTTCTCACTTGGTCTCATTTTGAATGTGCAGGCTTGTGGTACAGACAGTTACCTGGAATTTTATTCAGTCTGTTGAGCGTTGTCAGTCAGTGAGGGTTTTTTTTTGCACATGATTAAATATAAAGCTCCAATCGCACATCTTTCTGACTTAGGATTGTTTGGATCTGTCGTACACTGCCTGTGTGGACTTTTCTCCTTGTGTTAAGATATTTGGTGGATTTTTGTGTGGAGCTTGTGGCATTAGTTGGAAAGGAAGTAGAACTGGTAACACTTTATATTAAGGTTCAATTTGTTAACATTAGTTAATGCATTAGTGATCATGAACTATTTTTACAGCTAATTTTAAATTTCCATTTGAGTTCACATACTACCATTCTAAGGTTTGGGGTCAGTTATTTGATCATAAATTCAGCAAAAATGGCAAAATTTTGAAAAAGAATTAAGTTTTCAGCAGTTCCAGTCTTCAGTGTCACTTGATCCTTCAGAAATCATTCTGATATGCTGATTTGATTCTCTAAAAGCATTTCTCATTATCATCATTGTTTATTCATAATACATTTACTAATATTAATTCATACAAACTTAAAAAATTAGTACAGTATATGTAGAAATAACATTAACCAAGATTAATAAATGCTGGTTCTTGATACCTAATGCATTAATTGATCATGTGACAAATTAAGCATTATTATATAGTGTTTTTTGTAGAACTATAACTTAAATCTATGGTATAAAATGTGCATATTTTTTCATCTTTTAATCCTAAAATAGATTTCTTGAAACCTTCTGGTAAGGTCTAACCGTAGTTAGCTGTATTAAAATCAATAACCAAAATTGTGAAACTTGATATAAGAATTGACAGGGTTTATCAGTGTAAACCCCTATAGCAGGCAATAACTGTGCACATATGGGTGCCTCTCAGGCTGGCTGGATCCGGTCTGTTAGACCCGTCGCTTTCTAAAGCACAGCTTGGCTGTTTGAAGGTGACTGACAGCTGCTTAGGCCAATCAGCTGGTTGATTTGACTTGCAGTGCAGTCAGTGTCACAAACAGCATCTGAGTGTCAGATTAGACATTATCATTTGAGAAAGTTGTGCTAATGCACCTGTGAACTTTTGCTTTCATTTGGAGTTATTTTACTAGTGTGACAATAATGTTGGTTTTGGTTTGATATGTAGCCTTTTTAATTATAGATTTTTATTATTTTTATTTTTTTTTTTTCTCTCCAATTTATATTGTTTTACTTGTTTTTCCTAGAATTGGTACTTACCCTTTTCCCTTGATACCCTTTAACTAGTCTGAAGTAATGCACAGTATGTCTGTAGTTTACCACTAATGCTGTAAAGAGTATGAAAACTGTTTGTTCACAGTTTGATTTATCAAACAGCACTGATATTTATTCAGTTATGCAAAGAAACTAAAACAGGGATATTGTACAAATCCTCTGTGCCTTGTTGTGGGCCCTGATTGCAGTGTACCTGTTCCTTTTCTTTTTTTCCTCTGGATATTAAAAAGCTACAAAACCCATCACAGGAGTTTCCCCTCTGGTGTGTGAATGGAACAACTCTGACTAATTCCAAAGCTTGGTGTGGAAGTTGTTTAGATATCATTGGTTGGTCAGTTGTGTCTGTGTAGAGAGTCAATAAAGGTTCTTAATTTTAGTTTTTGTTTGTGAGCTCAGGGGAGCCTTGTGAGGCAATATGCAAAATTTGGCTCTTCAGATTTTCATGCAAATAAAAAGAATTGCCACCTTTGAATGGAGACTTGCCTTTTTTGTTCTTTAGGACATTGAATATGACATTCTAATAGTTTTATGAGTTTAAAAACAGTAAAAGCATTCTTTAATCTCAGTTTACATTCTCAGAACACAAGTTCAGGTGAATCTAGATGTAACCAAAGCAAGTAAGGAAAACATTACAGAGTGCTAAACCCAATAGTAATGCCCTCTTCTGACCACTTAATGCTATGACTAACTGAACATGAGTATTTACATGTATTAATTTAGCAGACACTATTAGTAAATGCTTACGTAAATCACAAATGACAATGAATATATAAAAAAAAATTTTCTATTGGATGATGCATTTATTGAAAGTTACAGTGGTCCCAAAAAGTATTTTATATACAAAAATTAGGGCTGTCAATCGATTAAAATATTTAATCGCATGATAGTGAACTCGTGATTAATACTCCTCTCAGAAAACGTACAAATAAAAATCATTTTAGATGTTTAATTACTATTTGGAGCATTGGGATCGCTAGAAGAGGACATAATTAACAAATTTTTGTGAATACCTATAATTTAAGTTCAACCAAAACTGACATTTTTCACTTCTTTTGCCTGTAGCTCAAAATTAGTCTATGCGCATTCCGACTCATTTTGCCAGTGCGGGTCACAAATATAGCACTACCACATTTCCCTAAATTGTTAGGTTTAATATATGAAGAGATACTGCTCAAAAACAAAAAAGTTTTGGACACTTTCCAGTTGTCAAGCATTGTGGAACAATTGTGATTAACTACATGCTAATTACTCTGCAAGGACTCCAGTATAAACTTAATGGAAACTGACTTTGTACATCCATGAAAATAGCTAAAAAATAATTGAAAAAGTGGCTCTAGTAATGTGTTTGCAGATGCCCCTTGTTTTGATATTTTGCATCTAATGGAACAAAATTGACATTTTGATGTGTGACTTAAGTGTTTAAAAACTATTTGGGACCACTATTGACAGTATACTGTATATTGATGATTTTAATGAGCGATTTATTATAAGAGCAAACAATATTTTCATTGTTTTAAGACTTAATAGTGAGAGTATGTTTAATAATATAGTCCAAAAATAACTCCAAGACACACATATACAGGAAAAAGGAATCTGTATTCGAATAAAAATGACAGGATACAATTAGATTTCTCAAAAAACGAATAACTGTACATATTGCTTTTGACACAAGTCAACATTACAACTTAAGCTTGGTTACAGAAATTTCTTTTTGTTTCTTCTTCTTTGCTGTCTTTTCCTTTGAGCCCTTGATTTGGCTCTTGACTTGGTCTTGTAATTGGGAGAAGAAGGCTTGAGAGGAACGCAGGGCCTTATCCATGCCATCATTCTGTCAGAATGTACAGGAGGGAAAAGTAGTTATACACCTAAACAAAACCACAATAATGTAATTGGCTTCATTAATGCTGCATTTGATGTAGTTACTGACCGTGAGTACTTTGGCTTTTCCTCCTTTAGTAAGTTTCCTGAGAGTCTGTTCAACCTCAGCTTTACTCTTCTTCTTCTTGTCTCCTCCTTTCATCGCCTCTTTGGCTTTCTGTCTCTTCTCCCGCTCTTGTATCTTCAGATGCTTCAGTTTCTTCTTCTTGCGTCTCTCTCGTTTCTTATCTGTAGTGGTTTTCTCTGTGTCTCCGAGTATGTCTCCAGCCTTATTCTTCTCCTGAGATAAGGGAATAAAATGCATTGGCATCTCATGGAGATTCTGAGATCTAACTTGTGTAAATGTTTCACTCATATACTACAAAGCAAACTCTTTCCTAAACACTTTCCTAAACACTTGAGGTTTTCTGATAAACTAAAAAGTGATGCGAGCAGGCCACACAAACCTTAATCTCCTCTGGAGCCAGAAGTGTGGCATCACTGGCATTGACTGGAGCCACTTCCTCCATAGTTATAGAAGGCAAATTGGAAACCACTTTTACCTCAGGAATATGCTAAATAGAGACAGAACACATGAAGACTGACTCATTTGAACATGTTTTACAGAGAGATTAACTTATCAGAACAGGTATCCATTTTACATGTTTAGGCCACATGTTTAGCTGTTTCAATAAACAGCTAAACTGAAAGCTTTTTGAACATTTTTAGAGCTGGAAATCAGTTTTGTTTGTTTCTCGCATGTCACATGCAGGAGCACACTATAGTTGGATTTAAGCCACAAGGAAAATTTTACTCACTGGTTTTGGTGTGAAGTGGAAGTTTGATAGTGCATCCAGTTTAAGGAAGAGTGTGTCCATGAGTTTCTGGATTTCTACATGTGCTGGGTTCTCTTCCTCTTCCTTCTTTTCCTGAAGCCCACAAAAAATAATATAATATATAAGGTCAGTAAGACCTTTTTTTTTTTTTTTTTTAAAGAAATGAATACTTATATTCCACAAGGATGTATTTATTTGATCAAAAATGACAGTAAAGCCATTTATGATGTTAAAAATGTTTCTAATTTAAATATAAATGCTGTTCTTTTAAAGTTGGTATTCATCAAAGAATCCTAAAAATCCACAAAAATATTAAGCAGCACAACTGTTTTCAACATTGATAGGGCTGGGCGATATATCTCGCGCGATATGCATGCGCATCTCGTCAGTAAAGCCGGTTCCTTGATTAGCGGTAAATCGCCATCACCTGTTTTCAAATGGAGCGGCATTTAATACACAGAGCCGTAGTTCACTGACAAGCTACGCAATACAAGCTACGCAATATCGCTTTCATTATCGAAGGCGATTCATCTGCGATAATGAAAGCGATATTGCGTAGCTTGTCAGTTAAAGGTATCATAGGTGATTGTCTTCAGAAACATTTTTTGTTATTCTGGTTGAAAGTCTCTTCACATCCTGATAGCAATCATTAAGTTAAGTGGTCTAAATGTATTTATCTGTATTTATATATTCTGTGGAAGGTGTAGGACCAAGAAATGTTCGCCCAATCAAAACGCTCGGTCCGAGCGTTTTAATTGGCTTTCCTACCTGCCTGTCAACGCATGTATTTGCATACCTCTGCACACCCTGTTCGCGCAGACACGATACGTCATCGGCGCGTTCACGCACGCTGTGCAGAGAGAGCAAGAATGGCAGGCAAACATCAACAACCCAATCTTCCTTCCTGGTATTGTAGTACTTTTACTAACTGTGCTATAAAGTTTTCTCTCCGCTGAATGACGCATGATGTAGCCCAGCGGTTCCCAATTCCAGTCCTCGCGCCCCGCGCTCTGCATATTTTGCATGTCTCGCTTAGTTAACACACCTGATTCAGATAACCAGCTCGTTAGAAGAGAGCTACGTGCATGAACTGTGTTCCGATTGACATGCTCCCTACACAGTGTTCATTGCTCCCTACTCCCTGAGCAGGGGAAATCCGTTGAAGTTTACTTCACTTCGGAACATTCACTCACGGATTGCGCTGTGCAGCATCTTCACACACAGACGAAACTTACTAGAGAAGTGTGACATAATATACCTCTGTAAATAAATACCATTTAAATTCACGTCTAGCACACTTTAATTGCCCTTTGTATGGAACATATATGCTTGCTTTGAACTGGACCGTTGATGTAGCCTATTGTAGTAATTTAATGTTGTCTCTGGTATTCTGCTCTTTGAGCGTATGTGTGTTCAGGGGGCGTGACTTTGGACGGCGATTGCAGGGAGGGTGGGACATTCGCTTTCAGTGCTATCAGGCTAAAGTTAGCATTTTCCGAGATCTCCAACGGCACCTTTAACTACGGCTCTGTGTATTAAATGCCGCTGGAGATTTACCGCTAATCAAGGAACCAGCTTTACTGACGAGATGCGCAGGCATATCGCATGAGATATATCGCCCAGCCCTAATTGATAATAAGAAATGTTTCTTGAGCATCAAATCAGCATACTAGAATGATATCTGAAGGCTCATGTGACACTGAAGCCTGGAGTAATGGATGCTGAAAATTTTCCAACGGTTTTGCCATCATAGGAATAAATTACATCTTAAAAAATTTTTATATATAAAACAATTGTTTTAAACTGTAATAGCAGATTTTTTTGATTAAATAAATGCAGTCCTCGTAAATATAAGAGACTTCTTTTAAAAAAAAAAGCTCTTAATCATTCCAAACTTTCGAATGGTTGTGTAAATAGTTCAAATTCATATATACATAAAACACAATTTCAGACTTCATTCAAATTATAACCTAAAATGCTTTTAACTATATATAAGAATGAGAGACAGAGCAGCGGACAGGACTCACCTGTGTCTGTTTGATATACTCTTGCTCATAAACCTCGGCGAGACTCAGTTTGCTCTTCTCGTGGTCCAGAGTGAGTCTCTTCTTATATTCAAACACCTCCTCTTTAGGTTTCTCTTTCCTTACCACATCATCCCACACCTGAGACACAACCACAACCATAATACAACAAAAAAGAGAAGTACACTGGGTCATATTTATGAAACAAGCCGACAATCATTCATAAAAACATTCCTCGGTAAACTGTGGTATTCAATTCAAATTGCACAAAACTGATTAATCAATTATTTAAACTGTCACTTCACTTGCCTTTGTTTCTTCAAAACAAAGATGGCATCAAATTAGAACATGAACATTATAAACAGAACACAAACAAACCTGATCTTTGATTCTCTGTTTGATAATGTCCTCAAGCTGTAAAGTAGTTTCTTCTGTGATTGCTGGAGCTGTGAAGGAGAAGAACAAAATAATGAACAAAACTATAAAGACTTTCAAGGCATAAAGCCTTTTGCTGTGACGATCAGCATGAAACTCTCACCCATCCTAGAGGCCTGGTCAAACGAAACATCCTCTTCCAGCATGCTGTTCTCCGGTCGAGTCTGAGCGCTCACCTCTCCAGTCAGCTGCCATGGCTTCTCAGACAATGCAGTGTTCTCCAGTTCTTCAATCTTTTTTGCCATCTGTTTAAATTCATATCAAATCAGGGTTAATCTTGTCAACTAAAACTTAAAAAAATGTTAACTGAAATAAAGCTGAAATGAAGCATAAATAATACATGAAAAGCTAAGTGAAAATGATAAATATTTCCTTAACTAACTGAAATAATTTAAGTTGAAGCACTAAAATGACTAACTGGATACAAATAAAAACCAAACCTGAACTAAAACTTGAAATACAAATCAAGCAAATATGCAGATTTCGATTAATTACATTTTTTTTTTTCATAAAAAGATTACTAAGTACAAAGACAAACCTTTTCCTGTCTCTTTTCAAAGGATGACTTGGACTCCGGTTTAGGAACGTTTTTGGCTTTTCCACCTAGAATATCTTCCACATCCTCCCCCTCGCTGTCATCATCAGGGAGGTCAAAGGTCACCTTGCGTAAAGCATTTCTTGCACTATCGCCCGTGTCGTCCCTAAATTAAGAGATGAAAGGCATTAGATCTCTGAAAGAAAATGCTGTAGCACGACATTCTGTTAACACACAACAAAGGAAGACGAGGTATCCTCATGACTTACTCATCCATATCAAAATCCTCCACATTCATATCATCATCTTCATCCTCCTCCTCCAGCTCATAATCATCATTAGATTCTGGTTCTTTCTCTACATCTGGATCTGTCTCTTCAGGCTCTGCATCCACTGGATCAAAGAAATCTTTGTATTTCATATCTCTGGAGCTTTTCTTCTGTAAATCAAAAGACACTGAGTTTATACAAAGAATTCTTTATACAAAGAATCAAATGTCAAAATATATTTGAAATAAAACCGAATACTCAAAAAAATACATTTTGAATTTGGATACTTCTGTGTCACACAATCCTGTTACATGCATGTGAGGCAACAAATTAATATAATTAAAAATAAATAAAGGCTCAGGAAAAGTCTGTCACGCCATTACCTTTTTCTGTTTTGTCAGCCCTACAGGTTTATCAAAGCTTAGTTCCTCGTCATCATCAGATGGCAAATTCTGAAAGTAGTCTATGTCCTCCTCAACGCTCTTGTTTCCTTCTCTTCTATCCATGTCATCCAAAAAAGCTTCCATTTCTGACAGTTTAAAAAACTTGTCATCTACTTCTGATGGAGTCCTATTAGTTTTCGACTTTGATAATTTGGCAGCTGACTGTTTCTGTTTGGCTTTTTCCTCAAATTTATCTACATCAAAGTCCAAATCCGAGTCTTCACCAGAGAAGTCATCGTCCTCATTGCTTGCAGATGGTTTCAACCTCTGCTTAACTTCCTCCTCTTTGTCTTTATCATCATCCTCCTCCTCATCTTCTTCTGCACTCTCTTCTTCCAAATTATTAGCAATTTCCCCATTATTAACATCTTCCTCTTCGTCATCTGCATCTTCAAAAAATGTTATAGTGTCATCTGTGACAGCTCGTTCAACTGCCTCCTCAAAATGTGTCAGTAATGCAGTGTTCTGAAGCTCCAGCTCCTGCCAGATTTGCTCCTCATCAAAGTTTTCGATGACCAGCTGCTCCAGTGGGCTTCCTTTGCAGTCTGCAGGCTCATGGGCTTTATGCAGATCATAAAGAGTCTTGGTAAGTGATCTGAAGTCTGTTGCCAGAGCATCCTGGACACTGAATAAAGATTGAGAGCATAAAAGAGAAATGTCACAATTTTTTAACAACACTCATTTATAACATTATATTACTATTTGCATATATTCAACATTAATTATATTTATTTAGAGTTTATAAACAAAACATCCATAGAAATCAACATGAGAGAAATGTTAAAGAAAGGTGCATGTCACATATATTAAACTCGCAAACACAACGTGAAACTGCACATGTGTGGCCCGATACGCGTTTCAGCTCGTTTAACGTTAGAAAACGTTCTATCTTAAATTAACAAGCCATTCAACTAAACAGTTACATCGTGTAACGTGCATCTAACCTGAGAAATAGCTCCGGGTGTGCTGTGTTGCTATTTAGTAACTGAAAGCAGCTCGCCAACGTGCTACCATCCCCATTCGCCATCTCTGCACCCACACGGGTCTCTGCGTACGCTTGGTAAATACAACCCCCGGAAACAAAATGCACTGTGTTGCGTTCCACATAGAAGGTTCCATAAAACCGCAATGTTTCTTAATATAGCGATTTACTGGTTTTTAGTGTACCATAATCCTCTTTTTAAAAGTGAAATATTATGAAAATATTTATATGGGTAAATTATGCGTCTATTACCAGAACTGAGCACATGGTTCGCGCTGTTTAAATAAAGTTTTGTTTGTTTGCGATGACCGCAAAGATGGCTTCCTCTTTACTGAAGGTTGCAGGTAAACTGCAGTAAATTGATATTGTTTTAGCGTCTCTATGTTTTTCCTTTAAATGTTTGCAACATTTAGAGCTGCTTTATTCTAACTGCACACGCTGCGCTTGTCTGCATCTTACTCTTTGACAGATGGTGTGAGTAAAATCCACCATAGATTAATTGTGTTGTAATTATCGTTCTATATTTAATGCGTCCATACTGCAGTCTCATCTCTTTTGTAGTTACAGGTCTCTCGAGGTGTGCGTGGCACACTTTACCCTCAGTGAGAGCATTGTCTCTGACTTTACCCGTCAGTCAAGGTGTCCCTCAGTCATTATGGAAGTTAGGCAGGCTGAATCATGTGGCTATCGCAGTACCAGACCTAGAGAAAGCCACAGCACTGTACCGTGATGTGCTGGGGGCTCAAGTAAGCGCCACTGTGCCTCTCCCTGAGCACGGGGTGTACACTGTGTTTGTGGAACTGGGAAACACGAAATTAGAGCTTCTGCACCCTCTGGGAGAGAAAAGTCCTATTGCAGGATTCCTGCAGAAGAACAAAGCTGGAGGGATGCATCATATCTGTATCGAGGTAAAGATTAGATTAGGTTAGATCAGGAGTTTTCAACCTTTTTTAATCTCCGAAGCCCCTCCCCATTGTCCAACATAATATTCCTAGGGTATTTCTGCTGTTATTTTGACAGTGCTATTGAATTCATTAAACACAATTTGAAGATTCTGTATAATTCTGTATGTTTAAATATATATATGTGTGTATGTGTGTGTATATATATATATATATATATATATATATATATATTGAGGAGAAACCAGTGGTTAAGATAATGCTCATCTTTAATACTCAAATTTGTCTTTTTTTTTTTTTTTTTTTTTACAAATGTACAAACACAGGTTGCATAACACATAAAATCGTATCAAATCACATAGGAGTCATGTATCACAAAAGTCATAAACAATATTAGTTATATATATATATATATATATATATATATATATATATATCTTTTTTGCACACCTCTACAATTATCAAAAATTGAACACATTGGTATACAATATTAAATATTATTTTATCTGTTAATTCTTGCTTTTACAATATTCCAATATAAAACTAATATTACATGGGATAATAACAATAATAGTAATAACAAAAAAATAAAAATAAAAAAAATAAAAATAAATAATTAATTAGAAAAATAAAATTTCAGAAACTAAATTTCTTGTGAATCAATCTTATTGCAGGTGTCTGAACTTGTTTCATAGCTTAGTGTCAGTATCCATAATTTATATGTTGCCTGTTCAATTGCAGGTGGATGATATCAATGCTGCAATAGTTGATTTGAAGGAGAAGAAAATCAGACTGCTCTCCCCAGAGCCACGGATAGGAGCTCATGGCAAACCTGTGATGTTCCTCCACCCTAAAGACTGTGATGGGGTTCTTGTGGAGATAGAACAAGCCTAGCTATCACACATGAGATTGTTATCTAGTAAACAGAGACACTTTGATTAGGCTGTTCATTTTTGACACTTAAGCTGTTGTGATCACTGGACAATTCCACTTGTTCCATTAATTTTTAATCTGTTATGGTGCTTGATATTCTTGGCTTTTGCCTTTTTTTCTTCTTTTTTCTGAAGTAAGGATTTTCTTTAAGGACTTAATAAATGATTCATTTAAGTTAGTTTGATCCTTTGACCCTTTACAAACTCACACATTTAAAATGTGTAAAAAATATTGTAAAGTTTGTTTAATTCTCCTCTTTTTGTATTTATATTTGTGGGGTACACTAGGTATTTTTCTTGTTTTTTAATGATGATTACAACAATAGAAGCCAAAATAAGCTCAGTTAAATGCATGTTTTAAATGCTATAATAAAATGTTTGATAAGTTTTGCTATGTTTATGAATGTGAATTGAAATCCTCAGAAGCCTCTCATCTGGCTCTCAGTAGAACAGACAGATTGAAGCTTTCTTTTTTTGGCTGACAACCATGTATTTGGGAGACAGGTTGGCTCATACCCATCTCTCCACTGTAGTCAACCCTCTGCCAAACAGAAAGCTGTTTTTGTTCTTATGCCTTAAATCTGCTTTTTTTTTTTTTTTTTTTTTTGTGAGAGGGAGAGATAACTAGAGGAGTGAGATTAGGCACTGATGTTTGTGGGCTTTCTCACTGTGTGGTCTCCAAGGTCTTGTTTGAATTTTCCTGCTTCAGCACCATTAGAATAAAGGGGTCTTTTCTGCCGTTTTAAGCTGTTTTTGACATTTCAATTTATTTGGCAGTCTGAAAAGGAACAGAAATCTTTCCAGAGAAATTCACACTCTGCCTGTCAAAAAAAAAAGCCTTTTGAATGACTTCCCATTTTGCCCATGCTACATTTTGGCTTTTATGCACAGTAGTGAAAAATAACTTTAATTAATAAAGCAATATTACATGTTCCTCTGAATCATGAAGAAAAGAAGCATCAAAGAAATCTGATGCTAGTTTAAATGTTTCAGGTGAAAGAATATCTTCAGCAAGGTATATTATCACACTTCCTAATGATATTCTGTGGAAGCTTGCATTTGCTTGTCTTTTTGTAGAAATCATAACGTGAAAACATCTGCCTGGATTAATCGTAAAGCAAGACTAGCTGCATGGTAATTGTTTTACGTATCCCAAAGGCATCTCATCCTAATTGCACGTATTCAAACCACATGTCCAGTTTTATCTGGGGCTTTGGAAGCTGTTTATTGCCTTAGCCTTGAGAAACACCATCTCCAAAAGAAGGGAATTAAGTATCTCATATTTTCTGAGCTAATGTAGTATTGATTTTATTTTCATATTATTTATGGTCCTATGACAATATTAAGACATTAGCTAACGTGTTCTCATTTGCATGTATGATCTAACACGTAATAACTACCATGTACATCCAACAGCATCAGGAAGACAAGATTAAACGCTTCATGGAAACAGCGTAAATCTCTTTTATGTAATATATGGAGAATATGATCGTACAGATGCTTAATTTGAGCGAAATTATCCTTCAAAACAAGGCCAGAAAGAATGGCTTTAAGTAAATGACATAACGAGGGTAGTGGACAGTGAATTTGTAAACATTTGTATGGATACTAATTACTAATAATACTAATGATTGATGATATATTAAAAAAGACAGTTATTAGCAAAAAGCTAACGCTTAGATCCGCACGCGTTCAATGCTAAGCTTTGTTAGTTTGTTAGTTTAAATGAAAATAATAGCATCATTTTAAGATCAATTCCTCACACAATGAAAGCTTCAATCGCTCTTTCCCTCTCTCTCGGGTGGGGTTTGTGGTGATTTAGCCCAGCGCTGCAGTGGAGCGCCCCCTGCTGTTCTCTACGTCTGTTCTTCAGGCTTCTGTTCGCTTCAGTCTCCGGGATGCGGTGTCGGTGCTGTTCCCACTCTCGCTACCTCTGAAAACACAGGACTTCTATATATGAATATCACAGCATCAAAGGTTATGCAGGTAGGCTGGTTTTCTGTGTTATCTGAATGTTTAGCGCAGCGTGTTTATGCGAAACGAAGTGATGCGCTCGTGAAGGATACGGCAGGATTTCATCCTCTCAGTGCAACATCAAACCCGCTGCTGCGGGCACGTTCATGATGATAGTCGCTGCTCCAAAGTCGTCCTCCTCAGCCGTCTTTCAGCACTTAAAATCGTTGTTACAGTGAAAGAGCTGGAAATTGCGCAAATCGAAGGGTCGTCGGTTTGTTTCTTTAATTTTTGTACCCAACTCCTGATCATTTCGGAGCTTCTTTGGTGTACCTCACTTTCTCATTAAGGACCACAGCTGAAAATGTTATGTCGAAAACATGGAAAGTCCTCAAAAAAAAAGTTTGTGAAAATATGTCGCACTGTAAATTAGTCCCAGTTAAGTTTTACTTATCACATTAAATCTTCAGGAATTAAAACATTTTCTCTATCTATCTATCTATCTATCTATCTATCTATCTATCTGTGGGTAGCTGACGTGAAATATTTTAATTTTTTGAAACGTTTAAGCTATCTTTCACATTTTTAAATGAATAGAACTTGTTAAAATTATAATATTATTTTAAACATTTTTAAATAATAAATATTAAGATACAACCCAATAGTTAATAGTAAAATGTGATTTTGTTTGGTGAAAAGCTTAAAAGAACAGGGTCACACAAGATTTACAATTTTCTATATACGCCCCTTATGCAAATTTTAACCTACAGTCTTCATGTTCATGGAAATGTCAGCTTATATGGGTAGTTGAGAGTTATCATTTTTAATCAGATTTTGTTTTGTTTACAATTACAAGCGGACCTGCTTGGTCAGTAGCCAGTGAAGTCTGATTAATAAATCTGTTTGTACAGGGAATTTTGCATTCTATCCTGGTATAAATCTTTCAGCAACTGACACATAAAATCATGATTAGATGCTGAGATTCTAATTGTGGAATATAAACATAATTATGTCCTAGTCCTTCAGTTCTGGCTGATTTGTATAGCTTATCATGATCATGCTAAATCAAGCAGCAAATTCAAGCCTCGAGCTGGAAATCAAGCATCATGCTGCTGCTGTAAAAGATGAGCTCCTTTTTGTCCAGAGAACAATAGCCGGTCCACTCCCCTGAACTGATCAATGAAACCACTAGGACTTGAAAATATTGTGCTCATCCTAAAAATATGTGCATAGAGTGGCTAAACTTTTCATAACTAAGAACAAAATAACACACATCTTCTAGCAATAAATGAACACTGATACTATAAGTCTGCTCGTCTTTGTGCGCATAGCTCAAAGTAGTTGATCTGAAATCTGAAACATAATATAGAGGGGTAGAGAGACATTCTAGGAGTGGTAGGGAAGAGAGAGAGCCAGACTGAGTGTGAAGGAGGGACTGTGAGTGCTTATAAAGGTGCGTAATTCCTGAGTGTGATCCCAGTTGGTGGTTCCGTCTCCACAACAGTCTCCTGCCGCTCTCTTGTCCAGGCAACCTGCTCTCACACACACACACACACACACACACACACACACACACACACACACACACACACACACACACACACACACACACACACACACACACACACACACACACACACACACACACACACACACACACACACACACACACATACACATACGCTGCCCCGCCCCTCCTTTCAGATGCCTTATAGTTACGGTTCTGCTGAAGGACAAACACTGTTTGCAAGAGCATGCTGAGGTGATATTTATGCATCAGTAGGACATTTATAAATTGATCTCTTGTGGGAATTGGATAGAAAAATAGATGGAAAAAAAAGCCTAGGTGAGGTTACTCACTTTAGGGACGATTTTACAGAAGGAATATTTAGTCTCTTCTGCCTCTGCAATCACTCTGATAATCACGTAAATATATAATGAAATTTCGTTTTGCTACAAATTTTCTGGTGTTTTTGCGTAAGGATAAAAACTGTTTTGAATGATAAATACAGTTGTGCAGTAGTGTTGAGATGTAGAGGGTGTGGGCAGGCCTTTTTTTAATGGTGTTACTAATGTGGGTGTAAGCGGTTTTGGCCCAAAGCTGCTGTCTGGTTTAGCGCTCGCTCTGATATATATGATCTTGTTGCCTTTGTGTGCGTGTGCGTGTGTGTGTGTGTGTGTGTGTTTGTGTGATAACCTCTGGCAATGTGCCCGGGAAGAGGAGGAAAAGGGTCAGAGAGGCATGTTCTCACTCAGCTCAATTTAAAATCTACTGCTCACTATACATATATAGAAATGTTGATGTGCAGTTAGCAGTCGCATTCACAGCCCAGAAAAGTGCAGAAAGGATACATGTATTCCAGTTTATATACACTACCATTCAAAAGTTTGGGGTCCGTAAGATTTGTTTTTGAAGACATCTCTTATTACCAAGGGTGCATTTATTTGAAATACAGAAAAACAGTGCTGTTGTGAAATATTATTATAATTTATTGCCTTTTACAAGCATTTTCTTTTTCTTTTTTTTTTTATATATTTTAATTTATTCTGAATTTTCAGCATCATTACTCCAATCTTCAATCAGTGTCACATGATCCTTCATAAATCAATCTAATATGCTGATTTGGTTCTCAAAAAAACATTTTATTTGTTAGTATAAATGTTGGAAATAGTTGTGCTCCTTAATTTATTTTTATTTTATTTTTTTTGTGGAAACAGTGATACATTTATCAAAATTCTTTGATAAATTGAAAGTTTAAAAGAGCAGCATTTATTTGAAATATCTATATTTTTTGTAACAAGTAACTGTCACTTTTGATCAGTGTAATGCATTCTTGCTGAGTAAATACATTTCTTTAGAAAATCTAGCAGACTTCAACCTTTTAAAATATAAATTATTAATATTATAAAAATGGGGGGAAAAAAGACTACCCACTGATGAAATTGTGGCTTTTGTTTAACTTTAGAACATGGTCTATAGGACTTACAAAAATAATATAAAAATTCTTGCCAGTGCTGTATAGTGCACACTGATATCCCAAGAGTATCATACATTAAGGATGGGTAATGGGCATGTGCCGGCGCTTCCGACTTCAGAATGATGTAAATACCATGTAGAAAAAACATGATTTCAAGTAGAGTTTCACCCACACAGTTACACTGGTGTTAATGATCTTAGTTATCTGGCCAGGATGTGTGGTATCTCAAGCAGAACTTGTATTTCTTAATAATTTACTTCACGGATCAGAAGCTGTGTTTTCATGAGGTTTCATCTTAAGGTTTCGTCACATATTGAATTGTTTGGGCTCTGGATAAATATGAAAATATATTTCAATACATGAAATTCAGAAATAAACATGCTTTACATAAGAATCTCTATAAGTCACTGATTGTGAAGTGCCTTTTATCCTGGTATTAAAATGCTTTTTTGTTTTCTTTTCATATACTTGAGCTTGAATATGTTCACACTAAAGAAAGGCTTGATCGTTTAGAGTTTATATCAGAAATGGCATCTCCTATCAGCTCTTACACTGCACAGTGCAGTGAAATGAAACAGAGGTGCCTTCTTGGACACAGGCCCTATATTGCTTATGTGTTTTTTGATCAGACTGGGGAATGATTAATATTGATAGCATAGTTCAGCGACTCTGACTAGATGTGAATGAATCGTCTGCTCCTTTGATGCTTACTTTTGAAATAATCGAGTACCCAAGCATGGTGACTTGTTAGATATTTTAAAAGCGCATTCAAGCGTCTGAGTAAGTGAAAGCAGCTTGTTTAGGATAATATCAGCCCAGTATGATGTGAGAGGAGCTTTTGTGTTTGTGTCTTTTGCCTCCTTTATCATCGTTCCTTTTTGTACATAAATGGACATTTGCATTATTTTTGGGAAGCTGTCCACACTGAGATTGCATTCTTTTGTCCATTTGCTGCTTTCATCCTTTTGTTTATTGTATAAAAAGAGAATATTGTGAACTCGAGTGCAGTGTGAAAAAGGTCTGTAGCCATTTTTTTTTTTTACTCATGGGCTGAAGTTTATCTGACTCAAGATTATGAAACAATATTGCTCTTGATCTTCTCATTCATTACTGAGTCTGTGCGTTCTTTGAAAAGCTAATTATTTTATGCCTCTGGCTATGTGTATCCTGCCCTCATATCTGATGTAATATCTGTCATATTGCTCTAAATAAGTAAGTAAGTCGTGCACTGATTTCTGTACAAGCTTTCTTGACTGTTTGAGAAGTTGCTTTTTTTTGTACTGGTGACTCACTGGATGGTGAATCACTTGCTATATACTAATGGATTGAATTTTGGTGTTTTTTTTTACACCTGCTAAGTTTTCCCTGCATCTCTATTAGATCAGTAGCAAGGTCGTTCCTGTAAAGATTTAGTAAAGTCAGTTTTTTTGTATAGTGCAGCATTTTACAGTCTTTTCAGTCCAAGGACCCCTGAATGGATATAGAGATTTGACTCTGCTGCAAATATACAAGTATAAGACTGAGTTTTGTGTCTTAAAACTGTCATGATATGAAAGTTTTCCAAATGCATGTTAATGGTCTTATTGTGAACAATTCAATCATTTTAAAATAAATAAATTAAACATTTTCAAAATGTCATAAGTCACTTTCTTAAAGTGAGCTGCAAGCTCAAATTCAGATTTGCCTTCTTCCAATCAACAACCAATGGACAGAAACAAGACCTGCCCTTTATATATTTTTTTATGTTTCAATAATCTGTTTCACTTGGATGTATGTGACAATATGGAAGAAAAGATCCGTCACTACTTCAGTTTCATTGTGAATTTAAGCCTGGCCAATAATAACATTCATGTAGTGACATATTAATAAATTTGCATACTTTTGTGATGACGGTGACATGGCAAAATCACTAAAATAATCATTTTTACAGTATCTGTATTGAATTGTTAGGTGTACAGAAGAACAAAGTCGCATATGTGCACATTTTACATATATTTTCAATTATTTTAATGTCTTTATTTTAAAGCATTTAGCAGAACGTTAGGTTCGTAAATTTATCTTTGGTTGATGTTAACTTAATATATTTTTATGCATATATAGCAGTACCCCTCTGGCAAATGTTATTTAAATGTCCATATCTAATAAAAAAAAAAAAAAAAAAAAACTTTCTTGTAGTACTGACTGACCCCTCTTGCGTGTAATTTGGTACAATCACTTTCAGTCACCTGTGTCTCTCGAGGGAAGAGAGATGAGGATGAAACGATCTTTTGGTGTGTATTAGTGTGTATCGACTGTGTTGAAAATGCAGCCTTCTGAATTTTGTCTCAGATTGACTCATGTACCACAATCAGAAGAGCTCAATCTGCCTTCCTGCTGCTTTTTGTGTGTCTGTCAATAAATGACTACACTTGATCAACAGAAATGGGAATAAATAAATCATTCTTTTTGAGACGGGATAAGATATAACAGAGAATGGCGTGTGCAGTGTTGTGAGTGTATTGTGCTGTTGTGCTCTGGCTGCACTGACCTGTTCTCTGTTGAGGGATGATGGTCTGTTGATATTTGTGATGGGTCATTTGGGCTTGTGCTTTAGCTGCCTGTGTTTACTGCAGTCTGAAGGTCATGGAGGCTGGTCCCTGCTGGGACAACGGCACCTTAAATCTCTGCAGTGTCTGTTTTCATCTATTCATATACCGAGGGCTGACTCATCAACAGAATAAATATGTGTAGCTGTAGTCAGATCGAAGATTTATATTTATGTAAGCTTAACTTCCCACCTCCATTTAGAGTACCACCGATAGATCATCCTTGGAGTCTTTTCCAGCTTGAGGAGTGGCAAAGTCTTGCCTGTAAAACACAATGGGTGAAAGTAATGCATCCAGACCAAGTATAGCTCTGTGAAAGGGTGATACATCTTTTCTCCTTTAGCTGCCTCAGAGTTAGCCTCGCGCCATTTCAGATCCATGTACATTAGCATTTAAATGAGCTAACTTGATTTTACCGAGTTTAGGCTCCATTGTCTCCATTTGAATGAGTCCACACTCAGCGGACTGAATGGAATGAGATCAGACGATCCATTCACTCTTGCTCTCAGTCTTTAATAACATGGAGGATTCACTAACTAATGGGACCACAGGTGAAGAGCGAACAAACCTCCCTGTTCCAATGTCAGTTTTCATCCAGAACTACCTGGAAAGACCACAATCAGGTCTCATTATCATTCTCACAATGTGGATTGATGTTTTTGGAAAAGAACATTATTGGTTTTGGAATGAAGTTTGTATTTAGCAAATAAACACCACCAAAAAGATATTACAGATGGCGAAGATTGTGTTTGCATTCAAACCAGATTATACAGTTAATGATTTTAGGTTTTTTTTCTGTTTTATTTCAGGTTGTCTTGTCAGTTAAGTTTCATTTTCATTCATTTTCTCTCCATCATTGCTATTTTTAGGTCTAGTTTTAGTTTCTTTAGTTTCTATTTTAATTTTAGGACTGACAAAGTTAATGTGCAAACTGGTGTCATTTAAAGTTGTCTAATGGTGTTCGATTTCACAGCACAGTCTCATAAAAATGACACTAGATAGCAGTAAAACCTTTAATGCTGGCAGGTTGGGTTATAAAGGCTTTAGGTTTTATAATATAACATGAATCTAAAACTGAAATTAATTGGGGATCATTTTTATTTTATTTTAGTTCATTTTTAAGTAATGAAAGTGTTTCATTATTTAGATTAATTTCAAATATAAATGTAAAATATATTTGTAATTATTTAATATGACAGAAATGGATTCATTTATTTTACATTTTAGTTTTTGTTAACAATAATAACCCCAACTTTACTAGTTAAATGCTACTCATTTAACTGGTTTATGAGGTATGAAGAACCAAATCTCCCTCATTCTCTTCGGCAGAACAATAATTATAAAATTGATAAAGCATGAATTACAAATTAAATGCACATCATTTGCTCTTTATTTCAACATTCTGCACTGGCACTAAAACAGCTTCCTTCTCTGTCGGTTTGTGAAAATATATATGAGAATATGAAAATGATATTAAATTGCCAAAAGGTCGTTTTTATTCTGACGCATTCCAAACTCATCTGAACAGTGCATTTTTGGACTTGTTAGCAGGACCTTAAGTCAGTGGATCCATCTGAAAATGAACACACTATTGATTACTGGGAGGGAAGCAGGTGGCAGGTTGTGATCATTTGTGAATACGGGCTGATACAGCTCATTCAATTGTACAATTTTCCAATTAATTTGCTTTGTGTTGAAGGCTGGTTTAAAAAATACAAACACCCAAATCCTCCAGGTAAAGAAAAACCAACATCGACAGCTACTGTGAAGCAGTTATCTTGTCAGAAGTTTTACACAGTGTGTGTGTGTGTGTGTGTGTGTATGCGTGTGAGCGTGAAAGTCAAGGTCTCTAGATGGTCTGCAGGTGTTGTGTTTTTCTATCTGCTGTTTTTCCCTCACTGTGCTTCAGTTATATCATTATTAGCACTTAAGCTTTCAGTGTATTCAGTGGGCCTGATCATTAGCTAGCCTGTTTCTCTGAGAGATTGCATTCTATTAGCATTTAGATGAGGCAGTGATTTCAGACGGCCTCAACATACCACTGAGCATATGCAGCTGCTGCTAGCATTTAGTGTATATAGACATTTAAACCTGTGAAAGTGGGTGTACAACATAAAGACTTAATATATATTTATTATAGTACAAGATTTTTCAGTTATATTAATATAAGTAGCTGTATGTAGCATTAAACATACATCACATTGTCATGCATTAATCATCGTGAAATTCTTTCAAGGAAGTCATGCATCTAAAAAAATCTTTAGACGTTCATGATTGATGTTTCTATTACAATCTCTCGCATTGCATAAAGTCTGCTTATTTGCCTGTACAAACATTTTCACTGTTTTTCTATGTTCAATGAGTTGTAGTTGTCGGTTTATGTTAAAGGGATACAGTAGTTCACCGAAAAATGAAAATTCTGTCTTCATTTACTCACCCTCATGTCAATCAAAACCTGAATGGCTTTCTTTTTCATCTGTAGAACATTAAAGGAAGCTACTTTGTTCATACTGTGGAAGTCAATGGTCACCAAAACCATTCTTCAAAATATCTTCTTTTGTGTTCAACACAAAAGTTGTGCAGGTTTGGAATGACATAGAAGTGAACAAATGATGACAAGATTTTTGTTTTTGGGTGAACTATCCATGGATTACTTGATCACTCTGATTGGTCAGCTGAGCAATTAGGTGATGTAATAGAGTGCTAATCTGGGTAACTGAAACCAGCTTTACTGGATGTCACTATTAGTATTACTTTATAGTGTTTTTTTCTGTTTGCTGTGTGGATTGTTTGTTGCTTCCTGATCTCATGGCGAAAACGTACCTGTGATAACTTTTTCGCAAGACACGAAATACATAATAAAAAGTACATATCACTGCAGTTTCCAACAGAAATGAGCGCAAGAGGTGGTAAAACAGCGAGCACTTGTAATCGTTTTCAAACAGTTATGATTACAGATCCATATATTTCACTTTCCGAAGGTAACAAGCTTGCTCAGCTGGCACGGAATTGGACTTAGGATGCAGAATCCTTGGGTACGAATCACGTCAAAAACATGACTCACGATAAAAGAACTGAGAGATCGAAAAACAAGCTAAAACGGTATGCTTGCGATTGTGTTTTTACATCACATTAGCTTTTGTTCATACTATCGGGTAGGTTTAAGTAGGTGTAGTGCAGATGGTACGTTATTTTAAAACGTCACGGAGCATTAGAGTTATAGCAAAACTCAATGGAAATTTCGGTGACACATACAAAACTAATGTCACATAACATCTGTTCCGGGGAAAAATAACGAACACTCTTTTAGCACCACTCAGTGGACATTTCACGTTGAATATGTCACGAAACGTACATGGTGGTACGTATTTCGCGTCTTGCGAAAAAGTTCCCACAGGTACGTTTTCATCATGAGATCAGGTTGCAGTAATCAAATTCAAAGTCAAATCAGTATTTCATGTGTATATTTATTTGTGAATAGCCTGTTCATTATCCCTTAACTCATATACACAGTGCAAGTTTCAAAAAACTGACTGGTTATTGACCAGTATCAAACAGCATAGCTAAGAGCTTAAGTCATAGCTAAGTCTTTTGGGATAATTACACAAGGTAGAAAGAGAAAGAAGGAGAGAGAATGTGAGAATAACTGGTGGGGGGAATGAATGCTTGTTTTAAAATGTAGCCTTTGGGTATCACAACTCACATGTAGCAGCTGGTGTGTGTGAGTAAAAGGGTAATTGATTTGGTTCAAGAAGGGTGTGTGTTCATCAGAGTGTGTGGGTCTGCTTCTACCTGCATTCTGGGGACCAGCCATAGTCCTCAAAATGAAAATGATTTAACAATCATATTAAACTTAAAAGTCGGAGCAACCGAAATCAGTCATATGATTTTTTTTTCAGTAACTGTTCAATGTGATGAAGCTGTAGTCTTTTGTTTAGTTCCTGTCACAGAGCATGAGACATTTTCTGAATATTTCAGCTATGAAATTATGCTCTCCGTAAACATAAACACCCATTAATTTTGCTATTAATTCCAGGGCCTGCTTTTCAACTACCACAGGAGAAAATACTCATATATACGCCTGTAGAAAAGCATGTGATATTTCAGAGAATGAGAGCATATATTTGTTTTTAAATCGTCTTGTGATATTTAGAGGGCATCACTTTGTCTTTGTAATCCGCTCAGTTACCAAATACATCAGTCTAGTGTTGAGGATATTTAGTTTTAATATGAGAGCAGACATTTTCTTCCATTTCTTTCGAATTTTTTCGATATATTTGTATCTTTTGATTCTTTTGGAATCATCGCCAAAGGATAACAATGAGCTGTTTGGGGCTCATATCATTAGACGGAGAGACGATGTGGAGATGGTAACACCCAGATTCAAGAGATTTCAGAGAGTTAGTCATCTGAGATTTTTCTGAGATTTTTTTCTTTTAAATGAGCATTTTTATCAGGCTCCTATGTTTAGTTTCTGTAATTTCGCTTTTATGGCAAAGAAAAGGTTATTAGTCAGCTATTAAATGCCTTATTTTGAATAATGTCAAATGTTATTTTCACAGGAGCCTGATAAAAATGCTCAAGAAAAATCTCAGATGGATTTAGAGGTTTCTGCATCTGAAGTCTTCATATATATAAAATCAACAATCTCAATATTAAAAAATATTATATAAATTATTATATAAATTATATAAATTAATAAATTTTCAATACTGAAGACCAGGGTCACACACACACACACACACACACACATATATATATATATATATATATATATATATGTGTGTGTGTGTGTGTATATATATATATATATATTTAGATAGATAGACAGATAGATAGATAGATAGATAGATACATAGAATATACATACATTTTGTGAGGTTTAATTATGATGATGATATTCTGGGATGGGATATATATATATATATATATATATATATATTGTAAGGTCTGTTTTTGGTTTTGGTTCATGTTCTTGTTTTCATGTCTTTTAATTTGA
>JAFVLL020017886.1:0-26902 GCA_021397915.2 Tor tambroides | reverse complement strand
TCTGACTGGTTGAATTAAACCGGATTTCCGGGAGACGCGAGTGTCGCGTTTATTTTCGGTCCGCCGGGAAACAAAGATGCCGTGGCGCCAAACCCTCTCACGAAAGAAGAAAGCCATCGTGTTTACAAATGTGACAACGAACGCTTATCAGGGTCAACTAAACGCTGGATTTTCGAAAGTATGTGAAATATTCAAAGTTCGCGGCATAGAATCTTACTATTCTTTTCACACACCGGTTTTGTTATTGCGGCGACATTTCCACACTCCGAAACGTGACGCTAAACGAAACAAACTATGATTGGTTGTTTGACATGTCGGTCAAACGGCCTCATGGGCAGGCCTTGGCCAATGAAAGCGGACATCTATTCCAGACCTTCAGCCGTCAGTCTGAAGGTCTGGCTATGCGAGACTACGTTGCGCCTGAGTAGGACACGGTGTAATGCTGCCAGAAACGCAGCTTGTGAAAATGAACCACACAGTTAATAGATCACATTAGCATCACTACAGATGCAACAGATATGCAGTCTTCAGACTATGATTACACACACCTGCCCTATAGAAGGTCACTGACTGACAGACGTTCATAGTAGGGCTCTGCCTGTCCCTGCTGCTTATTCTGTCTCTCGGGCACATGTGCCATACACACATCTCTGCTAAGCCTCACGAGCTCATCTCTGCTGGAGTCCTTTTATGAAAAAGAGACTTTCTTATTAATGTCACACGCTTCAAATCTGTGCAACACGCTCTCAGCGCGGAGGGAAATGGGAAGAGAGGATTATCATCCGAGAAAGACGTAGCTGGTGACAGACGAGCCGGGGAAATAAATATGCTCACACACCTGCTTGAAAACGGGCCGCATCGTGCTGCTGCGACCCAAAAAACGCTTGCATGTGCCGCCTCACGTGTCCTATACTACTGTTTAAAGGGGTAGTTTAAATAAAAAAGACAAGTCTGTCATCATTTACTCACCCGTGTGTTGTCACAAAATGACTTTCAGGTTTCTTTCTTTTGTTCTGATACAAAGGAAATGAACGGTGAACAGGTACTGTCAGGCTCAGAATATGATAACAAATGCATCATAAAAGAATCATAAAGTACACTGTAAAAAAGTTTTTTCATTGTAAATAAACATTGAAGTATGTTTTGCAAGTCATTATGCTTCAAAATTTTACATTTATTTCAGTGTTACTTGCTGATTCTTTGTATATAATTGTGAAATGTACTAGCAATTTTTGAGTGAAAATTGTTTTAACACCAATTTTTTGTTCATTGTAGTCCATATGACCTGTATTCCAAGCTATACTGTAGTGTTAGAGGAACAGACCAAAATTTGATGATAATCTTCTCACTGTGCAAACCACTGTGTAACCTGATGTCATGACGAAAACGTACATGTGGGAACTTTTTCGCAAGACGCGCAATACGTACCGTCATGTACGTTTTGTGACGTATGCGATGTGAAATGTTCACTGAGTGGACGCTAAAAGAGTGTTTTTTTTTTTTTGTTGTTGTTTTTTTTTGTTTGTTTGTTTTTTCCCAGAACAGATGAACATACATATGGTACATTTTATGTGACATTTGTTTATACGTGTCACCGCAGTTCTGACTTGAAACTTGAATTGAGTGGCGCTATAACTGTAATGCTCCGTGACGTTTTAAAATAACGTAGCATCTGCACTACACCTAAACCTACCTGATAGTATGAACAAAAGTGAATGTGACATAAAAACGCAATCGTGTTTCAATTCAAGCAAAATCATTCAAGCATGCCATTTTAGCTTGTTTTTCGATCTTTCATCTTTCAGGTCTTTGATCGTGAGTCATGTTTTTCATGGGATTCGTACCCAAGAATTCCACATCCTAAGTCCAATTCTGTGCCAGCTGAGCTACCAAGCTAACTTGTTACGTCCAGAAAGCGAAACATGTGGAGCTGTAATCATAACTGTGTACGAAAACGATTACAAGTGCTTGATGGTTTACCGCCTCTAGTGTTCATTTCTGTTGAAAACTGCAGTGATATTTGTGTGTACTTAACGTCTTGCGAAAAAGTTCCTACAGGTATGTTTTTGTTATGAGACATGCAAAAACCAGTAACGTGCTTTTTATTGTATGGAAAAGAGCAGCATGATCAGTTTGCTTTCTTTTTGTGCTCCAGAAGAAATAAAATCAAACTGGTTTGGAACAACATGAAGATGAATAGATAATGGCAGATTTATAGGTGAATTTTCAATGATTAGTGCTTTGGTTAGGCCTTGTAGTGAGTTGTAACTGTTTGAGTCATTTGTTTTTCGTGTTCATTACGATAAAGAATAGCACATTAGAAGCTTATCAGCTGAGGTTGCAGTGTTACCTGAGTTCATCGGCTTTGCTATTTCTACACGGGCAGGCGGTCAGGTGATAAGCAGGTTCTTAAGTAAGTTCAGTGGTACGCAGGTGTTTGGGTCAGCATTAGATCAAGGCTACTGTGCACTGTTGTGGCACCCTGTTATGCAAGTGGAAGCCAGTGATGTAACCAGCGATATTACATCACAGCTTTCTTGTTCTTTCATCTAATGAAGTGGGACTTTGTCGTCCAGACACACGTCTGGTGAGTACATGGCACAGGTGACTTCAGAGTTACAGATTTCTCCTGCAAATGCAACAATTTAGCGCTGTGCTCCACCACCAGCTGGGATCAGGAAGTAAGAGAGGCCATGGTGTGAATTTGGTGCATCTATGAGTCAGGATACTGCAGGATGGTTCTCTTTGAAACAAGGTGAGTCAGTTTAATGAGAGAGTCAGAGTAACATGAACTGGATGTGTCAACCAGTTTTCTGTATGTAACTTTATATTCAAGAAGAAGAAATTTCTTTAATCAACAAAGAATCCAATAGTACGTGTGGCCTAAGAGACATCAGAAAAGTTGTTTCAGAGATAATGGAGAAAGTAGTTACATTTTGATGAAGGATTATAAATACAAACTGTTTTTTTCTTTGAAACATGCTCAATAAGGTCAGAATCATCCATTAAGAAAGTAAATAAGGTCAGTTTTGAATTGATGTTGACTTTAAAGTCTTGCTCTTGCTCGTGGCATAGATTCGCCGAGATCTGAATAAAGCTAAGGTAATGTAAACAGCTAAAGACCAGTGAACACTGCAGCTGCACATTAGCCTGTAAACAACACTGCTTTCTGGGTTAGGGGTGGTTTATTTTGTCTTTCTGCCAGATATTACATCATACAGGCTGAAGCTGCTAGATCTATGGGCCAGCTGACCCGATGAAGGTCAAGTCCTCCCCTGTTCATTTGATCAGACTGCAGTGCACCCAGACCACTGCGTCTCCAGTCTAAAGACATGAATTAATACTGCCGGCCTGTGTTCAGAGAGTGAGAGAGAGTGCCCGTCTTATAATAAATGTAATGCACGCTTGCCCTTCCTCTTTCTTTACAGATTTCTTTTTGGCCGCTTGCCTCCAGCTTCAGAAAAATGTTATTTGGCAGGCTGTTCTGTCCTCGTTCTGAGCCTTTCATGTTAGAGCTGAGCTGCTTTGAAAGAGAGAGAAAGTGGAAAAACAAGCTGAAATCAATGAGACTTTCAAATTAAAGGGCTTATTTCTGTAGAAAATAGTGTGTTGTGATTATCTCCTGTCTTTTGGTTTTATTGTGTGGAATAAAGTGTTTTCTTTTCTGGTTTTTGTTAATACAGTATTTCAAGTCAACATGAAATCAAAATGGACTTTATTTATGCTCTTATTACACGTTCCTGGTCCTATTGTGTATAATTCATCAGTGCATGTTATTCCTAAGAAAACAATGTTTGTGTTTGTAATCTTTCATCAATATTTCATCTGCCACTGCAAGACTTTCTTTATCCTCTGCTGTTACCTAGCTACTGGCTAATGTTACCCAATAGTCAACTACCTTTTTAGGCATTTGTTTTAGCAAACCCACATAAGGTCTGGCTCCATTCTGGAATGCAATGCCCGATTTTGCCATTCAATCAGTTTCTGATGGATAAAATCCTGCTCTGTATTTTTCATTAAATGTTTTGTACTTCATTATTTTGTTTTATGTGTTCTTAAACATTTGTAGGCTTTGCCTTAAGTGTGCGTTGTTTCCTTTGCATCAGTGCATCAATATGAAACTGCATTCACAATCCATTTCTGTAATGTGACACATTTTTCAGTGAAACAGGATGTTCAAAGAAAAAAATGTAATTTTAACCATCAGAAATTGATTGAATCGTGAAAAGTGCCCATTTCATGCTAGACATGAAAGCAAGTTTGCTGAAACAGTCTTAATAGCTATATATACTGTATGTACTTTAGGTGAAGTCTCCTTGGAGGTTATTTATGAAAACACAAGACAGTTTTATTGTGCACTGATGAGTCTGGCGTGATAAGTCCAGGAATGCATATTAAAAAATTCTAACTTTGATTTCATACTTGCTTTGTTTCTATTCATATCCATACCTAAACATCTTCTCTGAAGCTTTAGATTCTGTTGTCTTATGCAACAGCAGATGCACAGAAAATCTAAAATGATTTGGGAACACAGAACAGATGTTTTCATCTGCTTGAAGAATTTTATTTCTGTGCAGAGATGGTGCCCTGAAAATATCTTGTTCTCAGAATGCACTCACTGCGGTAGCTGTGTATTATTTATAGCTTTACTTTTCGTTTTTTCCGTGTGACCTCATTTTCGGCGGGAGGAGGTTGGGGATGATGGGTTTGACAGCGACCGCAGCATGAGAGCGAGAGAGAGAGAGAGAGGGACAGACACAGCCTTTTCCTCAGCCAATGGGAGAAAAACAGGATTGTGAAAGGACTGAATGCATGGCCTGGCTTCTGTTGTTTTTTTGTGAAGCCCTGTTATTCACAACACCAGAGTTAGTCTCCTATAGCCAGATGTGACAGAGTGCAAATTGTGGTTCTGATATACAGCACCATAGCCAGTTAGAATAGCTCGTAAACACTATTGTATTTCCATGCACCAGCCAATCAGATTACAGCTTTCCTGATGAAGAAATGCTGTTCAGTATTATGACATAAGCATCATATAGTCATTGAGCAGAGTTCGTGGTCTGTGAACGTGCTGTCACAGGAGACTAGTCTAGAGTTTTCTTCCTCACCCAGATACTTATGCATAATCAACACTGAAAAAATGGCTTTTTGATTTTACTCATTTAGGCAAGTGATTACACATAATTTGTGTTGTACATTTTTAGTTGAACTTAATCATTGTTTTTGAGTTAAATCAGCTCAATTATGTTGAGTAGATTCCAATGTATTCAAAATGTGTTTATGAGTAAATGTTAGTGTTTGACCTTCTTTTATGTTGTACATTTAAAAGAATGCACAGCACAAGTAAGAAGTTATTTGTCACTGCACTGGCATTAGCACAGCTATTGCTCATTGAAAGGAGCAACATATATTACAGTTTTAACAGCCACAACCCAACCATAAGCACTACTTTTCAACACAATGGTAACCATAAACACTTCAACATAAACAGAAACTCTTTTAAATGTCAAACATAACTGAACACTAAGCATTAATTGGGCTTTCCTTCCACTCACAAACATAAAATAACACTTGATTTCAACATTAACTCCCCTGATTCAGCCAACTGCAAAGTATGCTGGGAACTAAACATCCACGACCCAGTTTCAGTTAATGCAACAAAAATGATTCATGTCATGAGTCTCAACATAAATGGCTTTAATTTTACATATATTTAAGTGTATTCACCATAATTAAAGTTAGGACAAAATATCTAGCAACTGTGTTCCTTGAACTGAACAAGCAGCAAAAATATCTTTTTTTCAGTGTACACAAAAAGAAATGTGATGCAACAAACCTAGAATGCCTCTACTATAATCTATGAATCTCATGCTAGTTTGTTCCATAGATAACTTGAAGGCTCTGTATAGTGTTAGAATGAGAGTGAATGAGGTCGCAGCTTGCCAAGAACAGAAATGGGCTTTTTGAAATATTCATGCAATAAACTACTCCCAGTCTGAGACTAGAGAAACTGGCCGTTGTTTGGTGGAGAGGACAGCGTTCCCTCAGGAAGTTTGTTCGGCTGTGATTGTACACTCAGCGAAACCCTATCAGCACCACAGCACTGCTATAAAACTGTCATTTGCATATTCCAGCTGGCTTTGATTTTAAAGCCGCAGCTCTCTCTCTCTCTCTCTCTGGTGCCGAAATACCTCTCTTCCCTCAAATCCAATGTTGTAAGTGGGATTTTGATTAATTTGCAAAGGAATTTTTGAAGCTTAATTGCTTAAAAAATCCAGCTATCGATAAAATGAGCCGTTAATTGTTTGAGTATTTCATAGGCGATCCTCCAAGGGCTCTTTGACAATAGTTGATGATATAATTATCCATCATAGTTTGTGGAGAGATTGTCCGTAGCCGGAGGCTCTCAGGAGATCAGGCTCTCCACCCATTCACACTGTGTGGAAGATCGGAGCAGCGTTTGATGGATTTAAACCTTTGTACAAGTTCTTCTTTACAAATCTTACTTTACATAAAATAAATGGCTACACGCAGCGGAGGAGGTGAAGTGAATTTAAAAATCACCACAAAAACGCAAGTGTTGAAGTCCAGGTGGGTGACTCACTGAATGGTTAGTTTACTTTGCTACTTTTAAAAGCTTTGCGGTTCAAATCCTAGAAGTTCCGGACACCCCCGTTCACATTAGAGCCATCCATAACGCTTCACTGGTTCTCACAAAGGCGCCGCTATTTTTACAAGCCCAGCTTGAAAGAACACACACAAATTGATATCATGAGGCAAGGCGACCACAATCTCCCTTTTATCTGTCCAATCCCTGAGAGCAACAAGTGGGCCTGTTGACGGGGAAACAAAGGGACAACTGTCTGGCCCCAGTGTCTTCCTCTGAGCTCCAGAACAGAGCTGCTGCTACCTTTAGAGAGTTGTTCTGTGAATACTCTGCTCTGTCATTAAGCTCTTATGATGTGTATGCTATGATGTATGTGTATCAATAACACAATTAAATTATTCTTGCAGCGACAAAAAATTGCTAAAAATAACACAAATGTATTTTAACTTAAAGGGATAGTTCCCCCCAAAAATGCAAATCCTGTCATCATTTACTAGTGATGCACTGTAATTAATTGTTTACCAAAACCATCCATGGTGTCATGTTTTCAGGTGATAAACCAGTTTTAAACACTGTTAATAAACTGTTGTTTTGGTGACCATTGACTTCCAGTGTGAGTGAATGAAGACAGCTGTTTCTTTCTTTCTTTTTTTTTTTTTTTTTTTTTTTTTATAACTGTCCTTAACTGCTTTGTTAATGTTTTTCCTTAGTGTCCATAAATGTGTTTTTTGGGCCTTGAGAGTATATGTACACAGTAGGGGTGTACGATATGACGATTTTTGATCGTGGACGATAAAAATGTCTCCACGATCTGCTTTTAAAGAAATATCGTAGTATCGTGCTACAGCGCACATTCTGGCGCCTCCGTACAACACGACAAACAGCGGTAGACAGGACACTGCACTTATTTGCGATCGTAAAAGTACATTATTTGCATACAAGCCTTGCCGGTTAAATGTTTCATTCGCTTCATCAGCGGTCTGACGTCCGCTTTTTCTGAGCGCATACACCCGAAGCGCGCGCACTAAAAAGCCTGATTACTGAACTAAGTTATCTTTTGCGCTAATACTGTCAAAACACGCAAGGTTTACATATAGACTCAGTTGGTTATGTCTAAAATGAAAGTAAACAGTTCAGAGAAAAACGGATAAGTGCCTGTATATTAGATGCGTGCAGGTCTTAAAGGGACATTATTAAACATGCAGCTGACTGTCATTAAAGGGATAGTTCACCCTAAAATTTAATTTCTGTCATTATTTACTCACTCACATGTTGTCCCAACCTGTATTAATTTCTTTCTTGTGCTGAACACAAAAGATGGTATTTTGAAGAATGCGGGTAACCAAACAGTTGCTGGTCCACATTGAATTTGACAGTAGCAAAAAATCATGTAGAAGTCACTGGACCAGCAACTGTTTGGTTTTCCATGTTCTTCAAAATAGCATTTATGTTCAACAGAAAAAAGAAACTCACTCAGGTTTAAAACAACTTTTGAGTAAATGATGGTATAAATATAAAACACTGTGACAGAATTGACAGATAGATGACAGAATTTTTATTTTTGGGTGAACTATTCCTTTAATGTTAATAAAACAACAAAAAGCAAAGAGAAAAATCACTCACTACTGTTGACTGAAAAACTTTAATACAGTTGCTTTAGGAATCAGTCTATATAGTTTTTTGTTTTTATATTTGTTCATTCAAATTCTTGAATGCTCCTGCTAAATACACCTATTGTACCTGAAAATAAAACACTGTTTGTTTTATTTGTATATTATGTGTATTTGTAATGTGTATCTTTGTTCTTATTTTTTAATAAGAATGATAAAATAATGACAAAGATTTTTATCTTTGCCCACTTTGGCCTAAATATCTGCTATTTTTTTTTTTTTTTGAAAGGCTTCATCTTTATAATAGGGAAATTAGTTTGGGTGTAATGCTCAGACAACTTGCAAAATAGTAAAACCAACATGACAAAGAATCGTGATAAAATCGTGAATCGTGATATTTCTAAAAAAAATTGTGATATGATATTTTTTCCATATCGCCCACCCCTAGTACACAGTACATCAGACTGTGTTTCAACAGAGCAGTCCTCTTTTCCAAGATACTTCCCATTTAAGACAAATCTACATCTAATCTTCATTCATTAATGATGTGTTGGTCAATGCTAAGCCACTCCATGTCAGATAAACCACAGATATTTTTGGATTTGTAGTTGATGGCATCTCATGTCAGTGAATATCATGTTAAACACATTTTTCAACCGCATCATTTGTTTCGTTGTAAAACTTTTTAATGAGGAGCCAATCTCTAAGGCCATTCAACAGATGTGGAGCATGTGAATTGTGTAATAAGTCACTGGAGTGTCACAGCAGCAGCAAGTGTGTCAATAGTGTCTTTATGTCCTATTTTAGAAGCAATGCACAGTGACAGACTGAGATGGCTCATTGGCTGTTATTTGTGCCTATATCTTCTCAGCAACCACATGAAAGCAATTTAGTGTGTTTCCTGCCGTCTCTACTGTACATTTAGTGACTGCCTGTCTCACCGTTGAAAAGGTCTTTAAAAGTACTTCTGGATTCACTGCATGCTGATTATGTAACACTCATATTCATACACATGCACTTATCACAACATATTTGATGTTGATGAATTGAATGTTCTCAGTGCTTCTTAAGTCATGTTATGAGATTAATAGACCATGCTTTTGCTCATATTTGGATTCTGCAGGCTACAAGTGGATTAATTGATGTTGACTTGTGTTTGTCTGTTAACTCAGTGTGTTCTGCAAAGCCCATGTACACTGCAGATCAAGATCGACACGCCCAACAAAGAGAAATAGATTTGTTTGTGTGACATTACAACAAAGATTTGGAGGCCTGATGTGTTGTCTTTCAGGTGAAGTACTGTCAATGACAAAGCAAAGGTGTGAAGAACAGAGCAGCTGAGCAACTTAGATTAATATCCAAAGTCATATTGTCTATTTATTGTTATGTTATTATATTACAGAAACCGGGCTTTTCATCTCATTACATTCAAATCACACTGCTAGCTCGTAGCTTAAGTAACATTGCAAGAAACACTGGTCTATTGGCATATGGACAAATGTACTTTAATATGATTTATGCTCTTAAAGATGTATTTGTTGATTTGTAAATCAGCATATTTGGGTTTAAATGTTTCATAAACAGATCATACAATGTGATGCAGTGTTTTCAGGTCTTTGGTGTGGATACTCGTGGTTTGCATTGCCTTGACATGGTCATTTGCCTATGGTGACGTTTGTGTGATTGTGTTATGATTTGCAGTGCTGGTGATGTGGTGAGAGAGAGAGAGAGAGACAGAAGGAAAACAAAGGCCTATTGACAGTCAGATGTAGGGCTGTGCGATATGACGATATATATCAGATGGACGAAATAAAGTCTATCGTTTCATATTATGCTCTATTGTTTATTTCGTGGTGTCGCAAAATACACTGTTTACGGTAATACTTTTTCATCATTTGGATGACTGCGAGTGCGATCTTTACATGCCACCACGGGGCGGGAAGCGGAGACAGGTGGAGAACGACAAACCAGGATAAAACGAGGAGCTCGTTCCTAAACGAGGGACTACATCTGTAGCATGGAAACACAAACAACAGAGCTATATGCGTGCGCCATCTCCATTTCTGTGTGAGAGGACTGCGCATTTTTTGCCGCTTTATTGGCTTTGAACGATTACATAAACACACTTATATGCGTCAGAATCCACGGTCTTTGCAAATATCCTCATAAACAGTGATTTACAGGTCTTAAGAGAGAGTAAACAGATGAAAAAGAAAACGTGCATATGTAACAGTATATTGGATCCAGACTTCGGTCTTAAAGGGGAAGCTGTCCAATATTCGTCCTGTTTGCCATTCATATTAGCGTAATCAAACAACAGTGAGAGAAAATCTCTCACTGCTCTTGACTAAATCACTCTTGTAACTTTAATAAGAAGAAAATAATAATAATAATATTTATATATAGGCCTATATATAGAATCTATACATAACACGTGTTAATTATATCTAGATAGATAGATATAATTAACACAGTGAAGACTAATTAGTTTACACAATGTATGTAGCGTTTCTTATTTATTGTAGTTTTTTGTCCTATTGCTTGCAATTAGTTTCTTATCCTTATTTCATAATTGTATCTTCAGTGAGCTTGTTTAATATTAACATTGGTGATAAAGATTATGAAAATTCTATGGTATCAAAGATTTTAATGTTATAAAAACATTTTTACATTTTTAATATATTTATAAAAACATTTTTTATAACTATATATATATATATATATATATATATATATATATCATGATATATCGTTATCGTGATATAAATTTAGTCATATCGTGATATAAGATTTTGGTCATATCGCCCAGCCCTAGTCAGATGAATCTCACAAGCCAACCAAAGCTTCCAGCGCTACCATTCACAGATTTGTTCCACTCCTCGAGTCTCTCAAAGACAGCAGCAGACAGACAGATTGCATGTGCTGCTTTATGATTGAGAAATGAAGTGACGTACAAGCAATAGCCCAAAGTTTATTTGGGAGTACACTAGCATATGGGTCAGATTTTTTAATTGCATGTTTACATGAAGACATAAGACATGCTTATTAAGATGGAAAACTTTCTCTACTGGATATATCCTAGATCAAGTATTTTACTATGAAAATCTGGTGCCTGGAAGCATGTCTGGGAGTGACACAAATAGTAAAAAAAAAAAAAACTCAAATAGATGTCAGTCTAAAAGTTAGAAGACATTTGATTTCATGTGGTCTCTCAAGCTGCCTATAGCTTTTTGTTGGCTGCTCACCGACTCTACTTCCTGTTATTGTGTGCAACCTGACGTTCTCATGAGGTCTGCTATGTTAATCAGGCAGTGGCAGATGGAGCCTGTGGTATTACGGCAGACCACTGATGGGGAATTCCTGGGTCAAACACTGAACAACCCCTGTGGCCACCTCCTTTACCAGAGCAAGTGTTTGAGATATCACTAATAAACACATAAACCATAACAGGAACCACTGAAGATTGTAGATTAGATTACATTTTCTGAAATCATTTCTGTTAAAAATTTCTAAAAAAAAAAAAAAAAAGAGCAGAGAGGTTAGATAAATCAGGTGAGTGAAGCTCAATATCACTCAACACTTCAGCCAGTGAAATGCTGCCGAGGGCCTTGTCAGGACATCTGAAGACAGGTTTGCTGTGTCGTCTCTTGGGCAGCTGGCAGACAGATTAACAGGCCCTGCAGTAAAAGGGATATTCCTGGAATGTTCGCCTGTCCGTCCCCAAACCTGATCCACACAAGCTGCTCTCACTTGCGCTGAAGATTACACTCTCTTATTGATTGGGAATCATATGAGCTTGCTGATTAAAATCTTCACTGGTGAAATTCTTCCTTTTTGGCACACGGCACTTTTCTGGGCTGATGCATAATTGGCACCATATTTCATCTTCGTGACCTTAAAAGCAGGAGATAAGGCAGCGTTCGCTGAGGTTTATGCCAGAGCATTTGCCGGAACGTTAATTGCATGAATGCGATCACAGCTGCTGAGATGCTACCTGACCCTATCGGAGCGGAGCAATTTGAATGGTGAAAGTTATTATGCAAAACAGGTAGAACAGAAGAGGAACGCTCGATTAAATGAAATGTCACAGTGTCTGGAGCTTCCGTTTTGCGTTGGAGAAAATAGGGAAAAATTACCAAAACCCGTAAAGCCTGGAATGATGTTTTGTTTGTGTGTTTGTGTGTGTGTGTGTGTGTGTGTGTGTATACACATCATCAAGTCAGAAATCAATGTTGAAGCTTATTCTTTTTCAGGATCCTTTAATGAATATAAAATTCAAAAGAACACAGTTTATTTGAAATAAACTTTTTTTTGACAAGCAACAAAATTATTGTGACCCATATCCCCCATATAAATTTCTTTTCAATAAAAAGCCCATTAGGGCTGCAAAATGATTAGTCGCGATTAATTGATTCAAAATAAAAGTTTGTTTACATACTATACAGTGTGTGTGTGTGTGTGTGTGTACTGTGTATATTTATTATGCATATATAAATACACACACATACAGTACTGTGCAAAAGTTTTAGGCACTAGTATTTTCACCAGCTAAAAAATGGTTTTAAGACAGTTATTTTATATCTTTTTCTGTAGTGTGTCAGTAGGAAATATCAGTTTACATTTCCAAACATTCATTTTGCCATTAATTGTAATAATTCAGTGAGATTTTGGTTTGCACAAGGAGTCTGAAACAGCCAGTGCTCCACACAGAAATCTGATCTCATCATCATCCAGTCTGTCTGGAATGACATGAAGAAACAACAAACTGAGACAGACTGAATCCAGAAGAACTGTGGCAATGTCTTCAAGATGCTTCAAGAGAACTACCTGCAAAGCTACAGTACTGTTAAAAGTTGTGTAAAAATGCTGTAAAATGAGAATGCTGTCAAAAATAATGTCATAAATAGATTTTCTTTATCAATTAACTTCTATTAACTAAATGAAACCTTTGCGTTTAAATCAGCTTTTGCCCCATGTGCACTTGCGCATAGTTTTTCAGGTAGCTTTGCAGGTAGGTCTCTTGAAGCATCTTGGAAACATTGCAACAGTTCTTCTGGATTTAATCTGTCTCAGTTTGTTCTGTTTCTTCATGTCATTCCAGACAGACTGGATGATGGTGAGATCAGATCTCTGTGTGGAGCACTGGCTGTTTCAGACTCCTTGTGCAAACAAAAATCTTACAGGATTATTACAGTTAATGGCAAAATGAATGTTTGAAAATGTATACTGATATGTCCTACTCACACACTACAGCAAAAGATAGAAATAACTGACTTAAAACCATTTTTTAGCTGGTGAAAATACTAGTAGCCTAAAACTTTTGCACAGTACTGTATATGTATATATTTAAAAAAATATTTGTATGTATTGTATGTATTTGTATGTTAACACTTGTATATAATTTATATTATATATAAATATAAATATTTTACATATAAATCTAACATATTTTTCCTTAATATATGCATGTGTGTGTATTTATATATAGATAATATGCTGTATATACACAGTATACACATATAGTATGTAAACGTAAACTTTTATATTGAACCGATTAATCGCAACTAATCGTTTTGCAGCCCTAAAGCCCATGTAGCATTAGGGAATGTACAGAGCAAGCAAGCATGTGATTGTCTGAGAAATCTGATGACGTGGCACATGTTGTGTTATTAAAGTGTCATTAAGAAGTTGTGATTTAAGTCATCAACACTTCTAAATCTGGTTCTTCGAGTGTTCTCCTGCATATCTGTGTAACCGGTTAAATCACTTCTGTTCTGCTGGCTAAAGCATGTGCTCCGATCTGCTTCACAAACGTCACATCATTCAAAAACGAGCTAGTTTCTGTTGACGTGATGATGACGGGAAATTCCTGTTACTGGCAAAACTAGATAAGCTCACATTTTCACCAATCACACAAAACCTGCACTGTTACCTTTACAAGTTTTACCTGCTTTTTGGTTCATTTCATTCCCAGAGCCTATTATGGCGGTTTCTGTGTTTTCAACACAGTAGTTTAGACTAGGATCTTTACTGATCTTAGATCCATCCGTCATAAAGCTCTAAATAGGCCCCGTCCTTTGTGTGCTCATTTACAAAATATTTTGTCTCATTTGATTGTACTTTTCAGCTGCAAAAATTAAAAAAAAAAAAAAAAAAAAATTAATAAAAAGGGACATTAACATTAGTTTAATGCATTAGGAATCATTAATCTAAGCGTAAATATACTATTTATGCAACTTGTTAAATATTGTTCATTGTTAGTTCATGACACCTAACACAGTGACAAATATTAATGAGTCTTATTGTAAAATGTTTAATGTAGTTAATTTAGCTCACAGACTCACTCCTTTGGTTAATGTGGCCCCGAACGAGATGAAAGCAGAGGAATTTTTGTGTAATTCTTCCATTAATTTAGATTTTCATTTTGCTATGTCGATGGAGTCAGCCGTTTGTTACTGTACCTGAAGCTGCGCAATGGTTTTTATGCCAAAGATACACATACTGCCTGAGTAAAACGTTTTCAGATTGGTAAACAGGATGAATTCTATGACGTGACACCACTATGTGTTCACAGTTTGAATGCTGTGATCTGTTGATGGAGTGTATGTAATATGTGAATCCGGCATTGCGCTTGCTGAACGTAATGATTGAAAAGTAGTTTGACCAAAAGCATGTACGGATTTGTGCATTGTACCTAATCAACCAATTATGACATGCGAAATGTCAAAGCAATGCAGCTGCGCATATCTAAAATGAATGAGGAGTGTGGAGCACATCAATATTAAAACAAAGTCAAGACCTGGACATTTTAGACAGTTTAGACTTCCTGCCCGAAAAAGAGGACGAATGTTCACCCTAATTCCAGAGAATACCACAGATTTCCAAAATCAGCTCAAGAATAAAAAAATTGAGTAAGAACTAACAATCTGAGAGAATGTAATGCATTTACTAATAAAAGACTTCTGGGAAATCACAGCAGCATGTCTGTAATTTTTTAAAGCGATGCTGTGTTTGACTGCGCGCTGGCAGTGTACTGAGAGAAGGAATGAGCGTGAGACGTGGGATTGGGTTTCTGCGCGTGAAAATGGTCTTTGATCATGGTGGAGCGCTTTGGGTCTTTTGAGCATGACAGCTCGGGTGCCAAGAACACACTGCGGCATAGACGCTCTGGACTCCAGCAGGCTTTTATCATGCTGTCTGAGAGAGAGGGAACACTCACGCACCCATACTCATTTCCTGCCACTTCCTGCTTTTCAACACAGGTGGCTTCAAATGTCATGCTGTTATCTTCACTGGCTCTTCATTCCTGATGTGTGTGTGTGCGCGCGCCTTGTTCTGTTTATGTAGCACATGTCTGTCCTTGTGCCTTTTATAAAATACCATTTATAATGACTTAAAATTGCATTTACTGTGCATTTATAGGTATTGTTAAAGAGATTGTTCAACCAAAAATGAAAGTTCTGTAATCGTTTCCTCACCCTGATATTGTTCCAAACCTGTATGACTTTTTCATCTGTGGAACACAAAAGAATAGATGCTTTGATAATGAAGATATTTTGAGAATGTTTTTTTTTCTTCCATGAGTGGAAGTCAATGGTTACCAAAACTGCTTGGTTGGCAGCATTCTTAAAAAGAAACTTTAATGTTCCGTAGAGAAAATACAGATTTGAAGTGACTTAAACATTCAATTTAATTGCGGTTCTAATTGATCTACTGGTGAAAAATGTGTATCTGATATTGTTGGTGGTGATTGCCAGTGTTTAAGTTTTCAAATCGTGTGGGTTTTGGAGGATCCTACTATGCTTTTCTAAGCAACTGGACTTCAGATTGTTGTCTGGCAGAAAATAAAAGGGGCTAAAAATTCCCATAGGCTTTTCCACAGTCCTGGTTACATCAGCAGAAAAGTTGTTTTAGTGGCAGATAATATTGACTTTTTTGCTTTAGAATAATGTGCACTGATGAATTGTGCAAAAAAGGCCTGATACATTTATTAAGAGAGCAAACAGGATAATTTTTGTCTCTTGAAATGGACATTGTTTTCTTTAAAAGCTGATCTTTTCATTAGTTGTGTCTTTATATGTAGAGCAAACAGAGCTGTGTTATTTTCTCACAGTTCCTGTCTTCGCTTCAGGGGACTGAACATGGTGTCCTGCCCTTGAGTTGGGCACAGCCACTGGAGTGTAAGGAAGCCCACCCTCACTCCTGCCTCTCTGTCCGTGTCCTGATCGCTCCAGTGGGCACACACACTTCCCTTTAATCCTCTACTGTATTACACACCACGTCTGAGCCAAGGACAACCTACCTGCGAGCCAAGCGCCTGTCCCTTCATTTTAATTTATGTGGATTATTGTGTCCTCTCTGCAAGTGCGTCCGGTGACTAATGGGTTTCAGCAGGCTTGTATTTCTGCCCAGCATGGCTGTTTGAATACAGAGCTGCTGAGAAAGTCGCCTGGACCCGTGAAGAGGAAACATGTCCATGGCCTTGCTTACTAAAGCTTTATATGCTTTTTAAAGGGACAGTTCACCCAGAAATGAACACTGACATTTGCTCAGCCTCATGTCATTCCAAACCGGTATTTGACTTGACACTGAATTTCCTGGCAGAATGAGAATAGATGCTAAATAAACAGCAACACAATTGCAGTAGTCCGTGTAAGTTGTGTGCTATATTTCAAGTCTTCTTTCATACTGTATTTTTGGAACAGACTGAACTTATCCAACCTCATTTACGTTCATGTGAATTCAAATATAGACCTTATGTAGCTCCACCCCTTTTTTAGCACTGTGCTCATTGTCTTCTGTTTGTGTTTCCACAGCGTGAAGGTAAGCTCGTATGAATTCTAAAGATGGCTGCGCACTTGTTTCTCTGACGCATAAGGTCTATAGCACGACCAAGATACGTTGTTCAAGATTTGATGTCAGTGATGCCAGATTTCTTTGGTTGTTGCATGACTTACTGAGATAAGTGTGAATTTCATTCGAAAGCAAAATATTCAGCAAATAACGACTTGAAATTTCAGTGTTTTCCTCAGATGAAACTATTGGATGACTTCAGAAGACGTGATGTTTCTTTTTTTTAATTTATTTCTAATTTATGGCAAAAAAAGGTCATGACTTTCAACAAAAGCCAGGATTTTCAACAAAATATCTGCTTTTGTATTCCACAGAAAGTCATACTGTTTGGAACGACATGAAGGTTAATAAACAATGATAAAATTTCCATTTTTAAAAAGATAGTTCACACAAAAATGAAAATTCTGTCATTTGTTTTACATGATGGTCAGATTTAATTTAGACTTTTGTTTACAGATTTACATGATGAACAGATTGAATTTAGGCTTTTGTTTACAAACATATATGGTAAACATGGAAGCTCATTCGTACATCATTTACTAGAACTACCCTTGGTTCCCGCGAATCACACATGCACGTTGGAGCTTCTGTGTTTACCAAATTTGATGTTCCCTATGTATGCGTGATAGAAACCTCTCAGGATTTATTAAAAAATACCTAATTTTGCGTTTTAAAGATTCAAACTAAATTCTTATGGGTTTGGAACGACATGAGGCTGAGTAAAGATGACAGAATTTTCATTTTTGGGTGAGCTATGCCTTTAATTCTTTGTGCGTGTGCGTGTGTGTGCGTGTACCAGCGGCCTGCTCATCAGGGTGAGTCATACTGTGGGGCGGCTTTGCCGCCTGTGATGGTGGGAGATTAGTTACACTGTACATAGCAACGCCCTTTTCATGGTTTACACTCGCCTCCATGGCACCCCCCCACCCTCTCTTTTCCTCTCTCACACACACACTCTCTCTCTCTCTCTCTCTCTCTCTCTCTCTCTCAGATTCTTTCATTTCACTCTCTACCGTGCCACACTGATTTGCTCACCACACAAACAGCCACTGAAAATCTGCGTAACAGCAAACCAAAAAAACCATGACGAGGGGGAAAATACAATAGCAGCCTGTGTGAGCTTGTTCTTTCAGTACATGGCTCTCAGGAGCTTCCTGATCGCTGCAGTGGCGGAGCGTGTGTGTGTGTAACCGCTTGTGTAACTGGACTCTGGAGGAAGCAGGCAGCCTGACCCAGTTCCAGACTCAGGCAGGCCGAGAGACATCGCTCATCGGACGGATCGGACTTGTTCTCTGGCACCGCTGATCACAGACTCGCTAATAGTCTGACGCTCGGATACAGAGAGACGAGCAGAAGAGAGAGCAAGCGAGTGAAAAAAACGGTCCGCCTCACTTTTTTGTCCTCCTCGCCCCGTTTCTTTGAGCTCTGCGGCAGCGGAGGCTTTTCTCTCATTCTGTGTTTCCTGTCAGCCACATAAAATGTCTGACATGTGGCCAGCGTCTAAGAAGGGAAGGTCTCTTTTCAAAGCACGCCTCTTCTTTTAAAGACCACAAGACGCCTTTGAGAGAAACTTGTGCTCGTTTGTTTTGTTTTCTTCCTCTTTTTCTCTCGCTCATCTGCATCCCAGTTGAGTTTCTTTTACTTGAGCGGCGCGTGTCCACCAACTGGGCTCCACCTTTGGCTTGGGTCTATCCTCAAGACCATTGAAGAGGTAAACCACGTCTTGTTTTCCATAAATATGCCATGCTTTACAGATTTGAGATCGTACAACCTAAAGACGTGGAGGTAGATGTCTCATGCTGAGCCGTTTACGTGAGGGCGGGTTGCACTGTTCTTGTCTTTGTCTAACAGGATGTTTATCAACCATCTGCTTGTGTGGTGCAGTCAATCGTGTTATTGTGTCTACAGCTACGGGGTGCTAACTTAACTGGTTGAAAGCACAAGTGCCTTTTGGAGCCCCGCGCAAAAAACTATCAAGGACAGACCCGTGCGTATCTTTGGCCGGCGGAACTGAGATTCAGAGTTGCAGGGGATTTTTCCTGCTTGTTCTCTTATTAAATCAGTGGCGCGGATGACATGTGAGCGGCCCAGACAGACGGTGGGTGTCAGACAGAACTGCAGCTGTGCGGAAAGCCCCCTCTTATTTGAGACAGGGATGGATGTTGTGCCTGTTTTTGGGTGGGTGTTGGAACAGGGGTCGTCTGGTGTTTGTTAGGGTGATAGCGGGCAGAGGTGTCTTGTGTTTTGACAGGCCTGTCCGTTCATTCCAGTGAAGTAAGCTGATTATATCGTCCTGTTCTCTCTCTCTGGAGCAAAGTCTGGAGGGGCATTTAATCTGCTTGATCCACTGAGAAGTGTACTGCCTGAAACGGTGTATGCATGTGTGTGTTTGAGAGAGGAAGGGGACACTATGACCCATTTAGCAAACAGCTCCTTCAGTGCAGCACTGTGCATAGTGCGGCTGTTTCTAATTATGCCTCTCGTATCCAAGAGAGAGAGAGAGGACGAGAGACAGTCTTGTTGCAGAACAGTCATTTTAGGGATAGTTCACTGAAAAATGAAAATGGTCATTGTTTACTCAACATTTTGTGCCAGACTTGTTTGACTGTATTTCTTTAGTGGAACACAAAAGGCAGTGTTTTATGGAATATCCTGAGTGCTTTTTTCCATACAAGAGGGAGGCTGTCGAGCCACAAGTAGGACAAAATGCACCATAAAAGTGGCCCACACAACTTTAATTTCAGGCTGTTCCTACATAAAGGTAACAGAAGACATGGAAAACAGTGGCGAGAGACAGTACTTCATTGTAGAAGGATAGTTCACCCGAAAATGAAATTGGTCATCATTTATTTGACAACATTTTGTTCCAAACCTGTATGGACGTGTAGAACAAAAAAGGCAATGTTTTGAGAAATCTGCTGAGTGCTCTTTTCCGTACAAGGAAAGTAGAAAGGGAATGTCAAGCTACAAGTAAGGCAAAATGCACCATAAAGTGGCCCATATAATATAAATTTTGGTCTGTTCCTACATAAAGATAACTTCAGAAGACTTGAAAAACAGTGAGTATGAACTACTTTTATGATGATTTCACACATTACAAAAAGGCTCCATTAGTCAACGCAAGTAAATGCATGAACTAACAATGAGCAATACATTTGTTCCATAATTTATTAATGTTTATTAAAGTTAGTTTACAATAAAATACAATTTCCTTGTTAGTATTCTTTCTTTTTTTGTTGTATGGAAAAGAGCTGCTTGAACATTGTTCCATCTCCAGTGTCTTTTCAAACATTGTTCAAATCAAAAACTCATATTGGTTTGGAACAATATGAAGGTGAGAAATCATGACAGTTTTCCTATTTGAATGAATTGTTCCTGTATTTCCTGTATATTATTCATGTATATCTTTGTTTTGATCAGGTTACTGTTGTTCAGATCGGTTGAAATGATTAATTAAATTGTGTTTCTCTGTTATTGGATGTTATAAAGGAATGTTGGTTGGGTTTCAGTTATTGTGTATGTGAAGTGGGATGTGTCAGGGGAAAGTGGGAAAGTACCGTTCCTTCTGTTGGGATGTGTTTTTCGCTGCAGTGTGTGGTGGTTTCTCATGAGTCTGGGTTTTCTCAGGACTGCAGAGGGAATGTGCCGCTTTCTTTGGAGCAGGACACACACATAGTGCTAGCTTTGTGCCTCTACTTAGAAACACGGTAGACAGGAAGTGGCCATTGAACTAAAGTTGCTTGTTAGAGCCAGCTTGGCCGGGTGTCCCAACCTTCTGCTCAGTTTCACTGTTTTATGGGGATGAAGTTCTGCGGTGAGGTTATAAATCTTGTGTACTGCAAAATTACTTGGAATACGGCTCGCTTACTGTCTCTGGGTATGTTTGCAATGTCATACTGCAGCGGTATGCGTATTCTTAGAGTTTACAAATCGCAGTATCAAATATGTATGCATGGAATACCAGAATGTGCATTAAAAATGAACCTTCCATTTCTAATCTGACAAATAAGTATTATAAGTAATATAAGTATTTTATTTTGAAGGACTGTTCAGATGATTATGCCGAACAATGTTAATGTCACTTTTAGTAGGCACAGAAGCAGCACACTTGCAGTGCATTTTGAACATAGCCTGAGAACTGAATTAGTAACAGTTGTGATTGAGACATCTTAGGAGGAAACTAGCCTCCTGCAATCACTCCGGGTGTTTATGGAACATTGGATATGGCGTCTTCCTCCACAGCAAGAACTCTGCTGGAGAAACAACAACAACACTGTCTGCGAGCTATATGATGCAACAAGTCTATATCAGTGTCAATGTGTTCATCTCACACTTGCAGTGTAGGCAGCTTAGTCATCGATAATGGGAACAGTCTACTGCTCTCAGAGCAGATGAGAGGTTACTGACACCTCAGGACATGACTAACAGCTAACTTAACTAAAGGTCTCAGTATGATGTCATTATGCTGAGTAGGCCAAATGTTACCAGCAGGACACAATGAGTGTTCCAAGCAAGCTCAGGCCTGCTCATATACAAATTGGGAATGTGATGCTATTTGTGGTAGTAATGTGATCGTGAAGAGTGCTTGTGGTAATTTAAGCAGTTTACTGAATAACTGCTGTCTGTTGTGACTGTTTTTGCATTTGAAAATTTTGCAGTTAAAACTGGCAGCACCTTTGTTTAAAATTTATTTTAAGGTGATGCTGTTACAGTGGAATTACACAAATAAGTACAAACTAATACTAATTAATTACATGTACTTACTATAGGGATTTGGTTTGGGGGTAGTTGTTTAATTATGCATAATTTACTGTTGTTACTATAGTACATATAGGTCCAGATTTACTAACAGCTTGCGCTAACGCAAACCGTCTTTTGGAGTTAAAATAGTACTGTCAGGGTTTACTAAAGATGCGCAGTGAAGATTTAGCGCTGAAAAGGCATGGACACAGTTATTTTTGCGCCTGACCTAATTGAATATGCATTTGTTGGAGTTTCCCTTTCAGACGCAAAATTTTATGAGAGGAGAGTATTAAAATTAATCACGCAACGCGATTTACTAACATTTGCACTTGTCAAATTACTGGTATTTGTACCATTATTTAATGTCCAAAAAAAAGCACGTCTTAAAGCAGACGGTAATTTGTGCTGCTCTTGGTAGATTGCGCATGATGGAAATAATCTGGCTGGGTCTGTTCTTTAATGTGCATATAATGTGTAACTACATCGACTTAAATTATTACTATGTATGTTTATGCAAAATTTGTTTTTAAATAAAAATAACTTTGAATGCCACAGTAAAGTAAACATGCTACATAGCGAGGTCCTGTGACACTTTTAGTTGGCACAAAATAGTAGGCGGAATACATAAGATACTGCGCAGTGTTATTATTAAGCAGCACACTTGTAGTGCATTTTGAACACACAAGAACCAAATTAATAACAGTTGTTACTAATTTCGACTGTTGTGAGAAATTTGCAGCCCATCAATTTTGTCGATTGCTCTTGACTTGAGTGCATGAGCAAAAAAGACAACAGAGATATGTATTTATATGTTCAAAGAAAGACAGAGCGACTGTCCATCACTGTTAATGACCACTTCGCTATAAGATCCTGCATGCATATGTGTAAAGTGCAGTCGGTGTTCCTCTGTGACCTTCATCAGATAGTGTCATCCTGGAGCGTCCCAGCCTCCAGCACACTTGGCTATGCATGAACCCCATCACGACTCCGCTGCACATTCCAGTGCACTCAGCCTTATCAAATATTTATAGCTGAATTACAGCCCGCTGCGCAGCGCCCGGCTGAGGACTGTATTTTGGAGATGCTTTGTCTGCACACAGCCGGGCTGTGCTTTCTCTGAAAGAGCGCCTCCTTTCATTGGCCTCTTTTTGTTCTTGCAGAGGGAATGAGATACGCGTGTTGTGTGTTTCTGTGTGTGCGGCTCGTGTATTGTGGATCCACTCATGTGTATTCTGCATTTTGGAGATGCTCGGCAATTATTGTGCTGTCTGTTTGGCAAAGTGATTGTGATGAGAGGTAACTCCCTAATGACAAGTGGCAGATGTGACCCAGTTGCAGTCGCTCAAGGAAGTGCTCTCTGTTCGTCTGTGTTTGTGTGTGAAGGTGTCACAGGGGTGATATCTCGTTTCTGATGAAATCCTCTGGCCGTAAACTGCAAAACGCTGCAGTTGTGGTTGTGTTGAACGCTTAATTTTACTCGGTGGCTTAATTTCGGCAATAGACCGATTGCTACCAAAGGTCGACCAGGTTTTAAATTGAGGAATCATTGAGTAAAACATCATCGGCTGCACCTGCAGAGCTCTTCAGAGGACTGTTTTTTTCCTCTCTTTTGTCTGTTTTTATTTCTCTCCTCACCACTGCATCAAGTGTGCATTTTTCCTGACATCTGTGTTGTGTGGATGTTTTTATTAGAACAACAAAGCCTGGTTTTCTTTTAAGAGACGTGGATCTGCTGTTGCTATATTTATCTGTCCTAGAAACGGCTTGTGTGACTGTAGCCTTCATTCAACTCCCTATACGCCGAAGAGGAACTACACGAGAGCAATGAAGTCTGATAAATTCATGCTGCTTCTAGTAAACAATAATAACAGATATTCATAGAAGTAGATTGATACTCTGTTACATGTCTCTGCACTCTTCATTTTGATGTTGAATGTCACAGTGGTCATTCATGTCAATCACAATATTTATGCGGCATTTAAAGCAAGAAAGCTTTATTAGCATGTGAACATTTTAAGAAATGACACAGCGGTGCGACATATATATTCTGAACAAACTTTCAGTGCATAGGAGAAATGGAAAAATTGCTGTTTTTGTTTTAGCGTTTCTAAAAAAAAATTTTTATATGTAGAAAATATTCAGTCACCCCCACTCTCCAGTTCATAAGAAGTAAACAAACACCTATATGGAGGATTTAAAAAAAAAATTCTGATTAAGAGTAGTCAGATTCAAAGGTTGACATTGCTAATTCAATCGGATGTAAATTTCATTTGGATCAGTTTCAGTCGGATTGATTGAGGTGTTTACATGAAGACTTTCAGTCTGATTGAGTCATTAATCTGATTATAAACAGATTACTGGGTTGCATGTGAACTAGTGTCATGTATATACCATGAGTTTGAATTACTTTTTTGCTTCATGTTCAGTCTGGCATCTCAAATGCAGGTTTTGTGCCATATTGCATTGTTAAAATGGTTAAAGGGGACCTAACACACACAGTTTCTCCCAATCTCATGTTAATCTTGAGTACCTATAGAGTAGTACTGCATCCTTCATATCTCCAAAAATCTTTAGTTTTATCATATTTATAAAAGAAAGATACAGCTTTACGATTTTCTCTGGAAAAAGCCGAGCTCCTGGAGGCATGCCGTGTGGGCGGAGCTAAAGAGTGACGAGCACTTAGGCCGATAGCCAACAAAACAGAGACATTTGATGCCGTTTCAGTTACCATCTGCGGTTCCTGATCATGACCGGGATCTTTTATAGCTGGGACTGCTCCATCTTTCAGTATTAAACGATGTGCAAATCCAGCGTCGAACTGGGCCTTGTTTATAAAATGTTCGTCAACAAAACACTTGAGAAACTCCGCTGCTGCCCCGGAAAAACAAACTGTATCCACTGTTCACATAACGGTGGGTTCTTTTGGGAAGCTGAACAAGGTTATCTTTCCCTCGCAACCAAAAACACACTTCTTCAGAGACATTCTTCCTGAGCGAGTCCCGTGCAGTGCAGCCGAATGAAGCGCGTTGATGGGTGCGCTCTCGCTCTTGCTCTGGTCGATGCGTGCACGGACGCGTTCTTCCGGGAGAAGTGCCCATATAAGGAGTTCCGTCGTTTACGACAGCAAGAGCCACGATCGAAAAAAACTCTCTGAAACTTGTACGAACCCGGAAGTGAGATTTTTGGCACAGAAATACTGTTATATATCCAAATTGTTTTTTGAAACTTTGTCCATGCTTAGCATGAGAATCCAACTCTTTAACAGTGTAAACAACTCTGAATGCATGAAACAGCGTTGTACCCCCTCTCTAATGGATAATATTTTATTTATTTTATTGTTATATAGCAGTGTTTTATATTATATTTGAAGCAAACACATTTCGTGCCATCATTTAGCTAAAAGACATAGTCTCTTGACCTGTGCAGTTACATAAACAAATTCACTTTATAGTTATAGATCTATAGCTATAAATCTATAGTTAGATTTATATAATAGATCAGTACTCTATATAGAAGTCAAATTCAGTAGCAGCTCTCTTGACTGCTTGTGAGGCTGATGAAAGGTTTATTTTAGAAGTGTAAATCCTCAGCTAGTCTTTCCCCTGCTGCTGCAGGATCAGGTTCAGTGAGAGACATGCATGCAGAAAGAGAGTCAATACAGTTCGTCTGAGCTCACATCTCAACAATCAGAATTATTCAGCTAGACTGTGCTATCACAGAGATCGGTGCTTAGATGTTTACTGGTCTAAAAAATCTCCCTGTTGGTCAGTGTGGTTAGGTTTGACTTTCAGGGGTTGTTTTAGAGGCATCCAGACATGGGCATGTCTATCTGACCTCTGTTGATAGAAATAGAAATGGTAGGTTGTGCAGCCAAAATTCCAGCATGGATTAAGATCACATGCACACACTTGTATATAATGAAGTGTATAAAATGCAGTGTCTTTTTTTGTCTTTTTTACAAAAACCTTTTTTACAGTGTTGTACAATAATTGCAACTGCAACAAAGAGTCTCAAAACACTCGCTTTGAGAATGCAGTCTAAGATGTCACAGGCTTTTTTTAAAACATAAATATGGTCTTAACTTCTCAATGACCTCCAGTTCTGCTTGTAGGAATTATGGGAATTTTGTAAATGAGAAACTTAAATGACATCTAAATCCATGAGCCCCTGGTACATAGCATTTAGAATTGCACAGCACAGTTGTAGATGTTAGAAATGAAGAGTAGATTGTGATGGTGATCATGTGCAGCTAGTCCCATGACTGCCGTGTCTGCATGTAGTATGAAGCCTGCTTTCCTCCCAGTGACCAGATGGCATGCCATTTTCACTGACGCACACACATACTACGTTCAGCTGCAGTTTTGTTCTCTACTGTGAGGCCGGGCTTGTAATGAATCCAATTACTGTCCACTCAGTCCAGCTCTTGTGTAGTCATACTAGTGCCAATTTAACCTTCTGATTCAATTAGAGTCTCAGGAAAGACCTCTGATCTAAGGTGAACCTGCAGATGTTTACTGTGCTGTGAGAATGTACTCTCAGAGTCATCACAGGAAGGACTAAGAATTTCATTTAACACATTCAGTGTATAGCCTAGATTTCACTAGTATCGGCACAGTAGTCTGTTTATTATTATATCAGCAAAATCCAATATCAGCCAATATCTGGTATTTTGTACATAACCCAATTTCAGTACTCACGTAGCTATCTAATAAAATATGTCTTGAGTATTTCAAACTTGCATTTACCCCGTTTTACAGTTGAATGTGAGCCCCAGCTTGTTTAATTAAGTAGAAGACTCTGAGATACAGGATCTATGCTGATATTGTATGAGTTTGTTTGGCATGGACATACAGTATTCATTTTAAAAAAGGTTTTAAAGTCTTAAATTAGATATGAATGTTCTACAGATGCCCTGTTAATTGGTTCATTGTAGGGCTGCAACTAACGATTATTTTGATAATCGATTAGTTGGCCGATTATTCTTTCGATTAATTGATTAATCGGATTAAAAATAATTTTATTTTGACAAAAATACACACTATTCCACATTCTGCTCAATGTCCTTCAAACAAACGTGCCAACTGAATGC
>JAFVLL020017885.1:14458-43190 GCA_021397915.2 Tor tambroides | reverse complement strand
ATATACTGTAAAAGAAGTACATCCACACAAGCCCGAGCACATAAATACCTATCCGTAAGAACCCATATGGAGGAAATTTTCCTGCGCTCGCTCCTGTACTCCACTTCTCAGTTCCAGTTTCTTCGGCAAAAGAGAGAAGTGGGCGATGAGGTGGCAATCGGGGCCTGGCGGGACCCCTTAGCCTTAATTGCTGAGGAAATAAGTTCTGTATTACGTGATAGAGAGACACACACATACACATTGGAAACAAGAAAACAGATCCATGCAGATTAAGGTGGCTCAATGCAACCCGCTGCTTTTCAACACACTCTTGGTTCGTTACCAATTTTCACATTTTTTAAAAGGACTGCAGCTGAACTGGAAAAGGTGTGGAGGAAAAGACAAAACAGATAAAGAATGCAATATTCGACTGACTATGTGTTAAAAGTACTTCCTGTAAAAAGAACAATGTTAGACTTGGGATCTATGCACAAAGATAGAATTCATATAATGGGATTTGATTCGTATATTACTTCATATGCGAGAACCACCTTAATGCACGGACTAATTTACAGTAGCAGGTTAATCTAACGTGAATTTGCCGTGGTTTGCATTTGTGACCCTGGACCACAAAACCAGTCATAAGTAGCACGAGTATATTTGTAGCAATAGCCGACAATACATTATATGGGTCAACATTATTGATTTTTCTTTTATGCCAAAAATCATTAGGATATTAAGTAAAGATCATGTCACTTGAAGATATTTAGTAAATTTCCTATCATAAATATATCAAAATGTAATTTTTTTTATTTGAAATATGCATTGCTAAGAACTTCATTTGGGCAACTTTAAAGGCGATTTTCTCAATATTTTGATTTTAGATTCCAGATTTTCAAATAGTTGTATCTCAGCCAAACAGGCCAAGATACAACTCGGCCTATTACCCCTTAGATTCCAGATTTTCAAATAGCTGTATCTCGGCCAAATATTGTCCTATCCTAACAAACCATGGAAATACTCCATTTAAAAAAATTGTCTCTTATGACTGTTTTTTTGTGGTCACATTTAATCAAATAAATGCATGTGACCAAAGCAAATTCCTGAAGTGCTAAGAAGCAGAGGCCTCACATGACCAGTACACTGGATTCATATTCAATAAATTAGTCATAATATATATATATATATATACACTTTTTTTTTTTTAACCTATATTTTAATTTATATAAGTGAGGGCCAAGTGAGCAAGGACTCTGCTTTGGATTTAAAACATCCACTAACCCTGCGCAAAAAAAAAACAAAAAAAACTCTTAAACCAGCCTAAGCTAGTTTGCTGGTCTCCTGGATGGTTTTAGAGGAGTCTGGGCACTTTTTACACTGTCAGGCTGGGAAACTAACTTAAACCAACTAAGACCAGCAAACCGTCTTAGGCTGATCTTTCTGTTGAAATATTTGTCAGCGTTGTCAGTGCTTTGAGCTTACAAATAATCACAATCCAAGCAAGTTATCTTAGATCTGTCAATGTCACGCTTCTTTTATTCACGTTTGGCCATGTAAACATCACACAATGCCATCAGCTCCTCCTGTGCTGCAAAACAACAAATACATCCAAGGTCCCTTTGGAAGACATTAAGTTGGTTAAGTAATGATTCCCATTAGGTTTGTTTAACCGACCTATCGATCATGATGCTCTTGTCCCCCATCCATGGGATAAGGTGTTTGCCCTGATCGTGGTAGATGGCCCTCTCATCGTCCCGGAACAGCTTGCAGGCGTAGCCGAACACCAGCAGCTCCGCATACTTGCTGCTGTCGCTCTGCTCCTTAGTCGCCTTATTATGGTCCGTCTTGCTTCCCCCGCGCCGATACATTCCTGATAATATCCGCAAGACACACGAAATAAGCGATAAACTGCTAGAAATGTATAACCATTTCTTTAAAGTTGGGAAAAGTGGGATAAAATATGTCTGCTAACAATTGCTCAAACACATATCAACACACACTGAAACAAATATGGCGTGTTGAAGAACAGTGCGTTTCAGAGTCGCAGATTCGTTGCGTTGTGTTTCATGAGACTGAATGCAGTGCCGCCGTTTTAGTTTGTAAAAATATATTTGAATATAATTTGTGAGCTTTTACAATATTTAAACAGTTTTGGTATGCACGTCCATAGGAAAGATGCATACCAGTCATATTCAAGACGAAAACCTCAAAGTGAAAGTGAAAATGATAGCGCAGATTTGACCCACGCTGTAAATTTGTACTGAACTGAACACAGAAAGAAAGTCAGAGAATCAGTTGACATTCATCAAAAAAAGCTGAAGCTCAAACTAAATTTTATAGGAGATGTTTTATTTTCTATTAATTTTCAGTGGGGTTTGCCATTTTTGCAATAGGACACACTGAAATATAGCTTACACCCTGATGTGTGTTATTTCTAGCAATACACAATTTCCAGGAAATAAACATCAATAATAAATATATAATTTAAACATAAAACTATACTAGAATGGGTTATAGGTTTGCACATTTGTCCAAAATTATGCTGGGGGTGGATATTTGCCCAAAGAAAAGGCAAAAGAAACATCACACACATAGGCCTACATGTTTGTTTTTGTGAAAAGTGGGGACATTCCATAGGCGTAACCGTTTTTATACTGTACAAAATGTATGTGCTATTTCTCTACACCAGGGGTGCCCAACCCTGTTCCTGGCGATCGACTGTCCTGAAAAGTTTAGCTCCAACTCTAATCAAACACACCTGCCTTTAATCTTCAGGCAGATCAAACACACCTGCCTTAAAGGCAGGTGTGTTTGATTAGAGTTGGAGCTAAACTTTTCAGGACAGTCGATCGCCAGGAACAGGGTTGGGCACCCCTGCCCTACACCAACCCTACACTTAAACTTAGCCCTCACAGGAAACTGTGCATTTTTACTTTCTAAAAAAAAAACTTACTCTGTATCATTTATAAGCGTTTTGAAAAATGGGGACCTGGGGAAATGTCCTCATAAGTCACCTTCTCCTTGTAATACCTATGGCACACCCATTATGTCCTCATTTGTCACAAAACACACACACACACACACACACACATGCAGTTTAGTTATCATTAATCTCTATTTTAATCTACAGCAAAGTTAAAGTGCCCTATTATGGATTTTTGAAAATTACATTTCATGCAGTGTGTAACACAGCTCTAAGTGAATGAAAACATCCTGCAAAGTTTTAAATCTGAAAGTGCACCGTATGTAAAGTTATTGTCTCTCAAAAGAAAGAGTCGACTCAATCATTTAAACGAGTCCTTAAAACAAATCCCAAGCCATTTCATGTTGATGCCAACATTTAAACATAAAACTATACTATGGGTAACTTTGCACATTTGTCCAAAATTATGCTGGGGTTTGTTTTGTTTTGTTTTTTACTGCCAAAGGACGAGGCTGTGAAGAATCAATGATTAAAGTTCATGTTTACAGCAATACCACAGCAGTATAGCCACAACCTTGTGTTGTGTCCCCGTCATTTTACTGAAGACTGCTACAGTGTTTCTCACAGACTTAAGCCTGAGACACACTGCACGATTTTCGGCTGTCCCAGACAAAATATTGGCATCGTGAAACAATCCTGGCATAAAACCGTCAGTCGATTTTCGCGTTGATCTGAATGAAAATGCAAATTCATTCTTTGCCACTAGGTGTCGCTTTTGAAGCGGTAAAATAGTGGTTTCCCCAGTAGCGGCTGTACACAAAGCAGCACTGTATTCACAAATGCTGCTTTATCAGGCATTACAGGTATGATGAAATGGAAATGAAATTGACAAATCGGACCAATCACCGCAGATTAGCGTCACGCAAAGGATGGGTTTGGAGAAATGAATTGGTGAGCGAATAGTTTGGGAGTCTTTGAGCAAATAAGGTAAAAATAAATGCATATAAGACAATGAAAGTGTTTTTTGACCTTGCATGCATGTCAACCTTATTGGCGACTTCCAAAACCAAAATATTGACTTTTCATATCCCATAATAGAGGCACTAAGAAACAGGCAGAGTGAAACAAAGATGTAATTTCCTAAGACTGTCAATCATTCAACGATTCAGCAGACAAGTGAATAACAGTCACTTTTATTAATTTGATAAACCATGTTAGATTTGGTTGATGGGATTACTGTATCTCATACAAAAGAGAACTGTTGATTATAAGATGACCTAAGCAAGCTCTTTAGAATTAAACCTGCTTATAATTTAATTAAATTAATTCTAATTATAGCTATATAATCTAATTATTTAATATTAATCTGATGTTTGTATTTCAGCTTTAATTCTAATGAATATAAATGTTTTTAATCGTTTTAGTTTAGTTAATGAAAAAATCTAGTGTGTCCTTGCATGTTGTAAACAACAGTCTAACTTTATTCAGGAAACATTTTATAAAGGATGGTTTGCACAACTTTACAACGTTTTTTAACCTACCATAATGCATAACTTCCAATGTTAGTGCTTGACTTCTGCCTGTTTTTAAAACAGAGATATGTCAAGATTTGTCCGATATGTTTGTGGCAATCAAAAGCATGTCACAAATGCTGTTAGTAGAGCTTTACTTGATCTGAAACCACAACATTCCTTTAAAAGCAAGATTTTTGAGTCTGTTATCTCAGCAGACACGAAACCTGCAAATTTGCTTACCTGCAAGATCATGTAGCACAATATGAAATGTTGGCTATGTTTGTTATTTTTAAAGACATGTTTTATTGGTTCACATAATGTTAAGACCTGGATCTCTAGCTGGGACAATTTTGTCTCTAGTGCTACCATACAACCAGGACAAAAAAAAAGTTTGATGATACACTTTTCACTTCAGAGCATCAACAAAACTGTTAGATTCAGGTGGGTGAGGGAGATGTTATGCATACACAGGTGTTTTTGATTAAGGACTGAGATAATCAAAGGTCTTCTATATGGTTCTGTCATGTGTTTCTCACTTTCAGTTTTCATATAGCCAGTAAAATGTGAACTTACAGGGTTTGTTTTAACTCTCTGGCACCTTGTTTGTTTGTCTTTGCATTATACAAGAACAGACAGTTGCTTTCTCTTTTAAAACACATTCAGCCCGATCATGTCTATTTAGTACAATCACCATTAATGCGATAAGAATTTACAGACCAGTCAAAAACAGCTGTGAAATCAATGTAAAGGATAGTGGTGAGTTACACAGCAATGTTGTTGATTTAAGCAAAAATAAATAAATAAATAAAAAATAAGGTCACATTTTATATTAGGTGGCCTTAACTACTGTGTACTTGCATCAAAAAATAAGTACAATGTACTTATTGTGGTTGTATTGTATTGCAAAACACTGTATTGCTGCTATTGAGGTGGGATAGGGGTAAGGTTAGGGACAGGTTTGGTAGGTTTAAGGGTGGGTTAAGGTGTAAGGGATGGGTCAACAGTGTAAATATAAATGTAATTACAGAAATTAATTACAGATGTAATTACATATACGTAGGTATTTTTAAAAATATAGGTACAATGTAAAAACACGTATGTACACAATAAGTGCATTGTACCAAATGATTAGTTTAAATGTATGTACACAGTAGTTAATATAATATACCTAATATAAACTGGGACCAAAAATAATAATATTAATGGGTCTGGTACTGCAAAAAATAATGATTTATGATAAAAAAAATTGAAATGCTGGTCCATTTTAGTAGAGTAGGTTAGATAAATGTTGCCAATAAATTCAGGTAAACAGTTCACATTCTGAAACAATCTGTGCATAATATGTTTGGATGGTTTCTTTCACTGAAACTGTGCAAACATAGTCTACACTCAAACCGGTATATCATATTTCTTTATTTGTTTAGAGACATAACCATGACACACAGACATCTGATACTTAAATTCCTCCTTGGACATAATTTGTATTATTATTATTGTATTGTATTGAATTTATTTTTATATATTTAACTATAGAATGGTAGAAGAGGCCTAGTTTAACATTAAAAAAATCTTTTGAAACGAAATTTAGTTCCTGTTGTACTGGTCTATTGTATCTTGCAAGTTTTCATGTGGGTGTGTTACATTGATTTGCTTTGATTTGTAATTTCTGTTTACTTGATTTTTTTTTCAATACCTCTCCCTGACTAATTGTGGTTTGTCTTGTGCTTTGTCAGGTCTTCACTTTGGTACACAATTCCCTTTTTTCATGATATCAAGTTCTGGATTCATATTTCTTGAAGATCCATTGCCTTTTTTGTTTGAAAAGCTACTGTAGAAATTGAATGGAACGCTGATGAACAGAAGTTCATTCATTCTTTAATTTACAGCATGTCTCTTACTTTATGCTTTTACTAAGGTCTAACAGGTTTGTTGATGTCGTGCTAACGTACAGATGGCATCTATATTTTGTACATTTCTGCTGAACAAACTCATACTGGTAGCTTGGGCGACCCAACAGGTTTTGTGATTTTAAAGAAGATCCCACCCACATTTTGCAATAAATATAAAGACAGCCTCAAACATAAACTGATCAGCAAGACTGGAGACTTGCGGTCAACAACAATTTAGACCAAACTGGTGCTTAATTACTTTTTAACTCATATACAAATTATCTTTTACAATACAACAGGCATAATTTTCCTCCAGAGTCATGTTTTCACTGGTATTATTCTCAGGTATGGAACCTTTTTACTTGTGTTGAATCCTTATCTTGGTTATTTAAAAATATATGTGGGGGGGGGGGGGGGGGGGGGTTGGATGACAGTCGACCACTGCAAAATACTTCTGTTTTAGTTTTAGTTTCTTGTATTTGAGAATGAAGCTATCACCATCAACGATGATAAAGATCCTGATGCATTTCGTTTTTTGTTTTTTGTATAAATATCTAGTGTTGAATTTGAATGGAAAGCTGCTGAACATCAACAAAATCATTCATATATTCTTCCGTATACAGCAAGACTTTCACTTTATGCTTATATTAAAGTAATCTTGACAAGTTTGTTAATGTTAAATTCTGCTTAAAAAAGTTGGTAAGTTAATTAAGCCACCTAACAGGTTTTGTGATGTTAAAGAAATGAGTCACACCCACTGTCAGGGATCCTTCAGTCACCGGCCACAGTAATCACCCGATCTCAATCACCTGTCGTCTGATCACCCGCACCTGCAGTCACTTATCAGCACTCATCAGCTTCCCCTTAAATACACGCTTCCCACAGACATTCACGGTCTGGTCTACGGTTCACACCCTGAACAGTACCTGTCTTCCTAAGCACTTACCTGTGAATACTAACCTTATAGACTCTCCTTGTGATTCTCCAGCGTCTCTCCCAGGACTCCTGTGTTTCCAGCGATTCACCAGCAAGTAACGATCTCCGCTCTCCTGAGCTCCCGGACTCCCTTCCCCTGTGGATAAGAATATTAGTTCTTGCACGGATCACGTGAATATACCTATGCTCAAGATACTCACCAGCTCATCACTCTCCTCTCATCCAGCATTCCTTCCCAATAAATATCCTTGTGTATCACTTACCTGTGGTTTCCGCCCCTCATTGTGACAGAAGACCGGACCCTTACCGATGGAGGAACGAGCCCTATTCATTTCCCTGGCTCACACTAATCCTGAACCATTGGAGTTTACCAAGGCCTTTGTACCCCTTGCCCTCACCAGTCTACTTGAAGGTGAAGTCCTCAAGACTCTGTTCCAGCTCGGGATATCATTCCATCAACCATTCGAGCTTCCAGACACCTCCAACCTTAACTGGCAAGAGACGGTCATCCGGTGTCTGGAGAGTCTCCGATTCCGAGCTGGAATCCCGTCCGAGGTAACCTCCCCATACCTGACCAAGGGTTATGGCCACTCACATTCCCTCGTGTTCCCACGAGCCCGTAAGTGGTCCTCCAACAGCGCTGATCTGGGGGCGAAAGTACTGTCAGGGATCACTTACCTGTGGTTTCCGCCTCTCAGTGTGACACCCACATTATGAATTTTGCTATAAAGAGAGCTTGGGGGGGGCTAGTGAGACAGGCGACTCTAAGTATTGAATCCTAACAGTAAGTAACAATATTGACAAAAATACTTTTGTAACAAATTTATATATATTTTTATTTTATATTTTTTTTTACATTAGAACAGGCGTACTTTTTCTCCACAGCCATGTTTTCACTTCTGCTGTTCTCAGGTATGGAAACTTGTTATTTTAGTCTAATCTTGGTTATTTCAAATATTATTTGGGGAAGGTGGGGGTTTGATTGTACAAACATTGACCACTGCAATTTGTTGTGGTGTGTGTGGGTGTGTTTTTTTTTTTTTTTTTGTTTTTTTTTTTTTTTCACTTTTTTCATTTGTGCCTCAATAATAGTCAGTTTGTTTTGTGTAAACTGAGCAAGAATATTCTAGTCATGCTAAAGCAAAAGTTGTTTTGTTGACTTTTTGGAAATGTGTCCAATTTTATGTTGAACAACTTTGCACAAGTTCCTAGCATGCATTGCTGTTTGAAAAAAAACAGGTAATAATTTTTAGATAGTGATCATTGTTTCACATTTTCCCAGCTTAATTTATACCTGGACATGGAAAACATTAGCCAGCGATCATGGTGGCACCCATTGGTTGTTCAGGGAAAAGATGGTCAAGAATGTGTAGGTTATTCTTGGCTTGATGAGCGCAGTTTTCTTTTCTGTGACATATTGAAACAAGTTGGAATTGGACATATCATCTCTTAAAAAAACAAATAGCTTAAGTCACCCATAAACATGATTTACTAGTTGGTGGCAGGAGGTATTAAGGAAGGTACATTCTCATTCTAGAGAGCATTTTGTTGAATAAAAATCAGTGCGGTTTGAGAGGAGTCAGCTTTATAAAATTCCCAGTTATTAATTTGTCTTCAGAATGTGCATTTCTTGTTTGAATTCCAAAAGTGTAAATCTTACATCGGAACTACTGCTGCTCTTCCTTGTTAATGTGTTAGAACCATTTGGCTTGTTTAATGTAATTTCCTTAATTTTCCAGTCTAAAAGTAACCAAAAGAAGCCATTTTAAAGTTTAAAAAAAAAAAAAAAAAAAAATCTCTCTCTGCTACAATTTAGTGTAAAAGCAACCACTGGGAGTCAATCATATTTTCAGTATTTCTTTTAAGAGTGTCTGTGTAACAGGGTGAACAAGACGTGAGGCGTGCGGATCCATGTGCAAGCTTTTATTAATAAACAGTCAACAACAATGGCCGGGTCGAACAAATGGCAAACAGGTATATAGAGGGCAAGACAGATGAGTACTCAAGTAAACGGGCGTGGTCTTCGATCGGCGAACAATATCCAGAGGGCTTGACAAGAGGGGTAATCCAGGTACACGAGCAATGGTCCAGGCAGGGGCAAACAGAGTCCAAAAGGAAGGCAAAGGGTTAATCCAAGATACAAGGCAGAAGATCAGGAACAAGGCAACACAAAAAGACTAGACTTAAACTAAAACTAGAAACGGAAACCAGGAAAGGCTCTGTAAAGCAGCTAACACTTGGAGAGTGATAAATGCAGAACAATACAGAAGAATAAACAGAAAACACACACGGAATGGCCTGGTAAAGTAGCTGACACTAGGAGAGTGCTAAACAATACTCGGCAGAGAGGAAGAGGAAGTCCATGGTTTAAGTAGGGTGTGTGATTGTGTGATAATTCTCAGGTGTGTGCGTGTGATTGAGACAGCTGTGTGTATTTAGAGCAATGAAGGATGGGAAATACAGTCCAGTGTGATGTGTGGTGTGAGAGTCAATGGCTGCATCCGAAAACTGAAAAATGCTGCCTTCTGAGGCAGCATTCCAAGGTAGGAAGGCATCAAGGCACGTCCGAATCCAAAGTTAGCTTCACTTCCTGTCTCGTGAAATACCTTCATCTGATCAATTTTTGAAGGCAGCATAGATGTATCCTTCGCTGCCTTTGATATCCCACAATCCTATGCGTTCCATTCCGTGACGGTTGAGCTAAAAAAATAAAGATGGCGTCCGAAAGTTGCGTTTGGTGGTTAGTTTGTGTGTAAATGTATATTTCTGATTAACTTTTTGCACTTTTGATGTTATTTCTAGCGAGAAATTAGTATTAAAGTAATAAAATATTTGTTTAGTTATCACCAAAACTCATTCTATTTTGTTGTAGATCATTAATCCGTTACGCTGCCTCAGTAGGCTGTCCGAAATCAGTTTCGTGAGGTGCCTTCGTGCAAAAAAACGCTGCCTGCAAAGTCATTGCCTCATGAGGCAGCAAGTCAGCTGCCTAAGTTTTTGGATGCAGTCAATATGATGGAGAGGTGACCTCTTGTGGCAGTTGGACAAAAGACCACGAACCAGATTGGTGACAGTCTGTAAATGTAATTTTTTTTATTTATTTTTCCTAAAAAACATCTGGAGTCATTAGCACATAAATGGGATCAAAGATAACACATGAACTAAAAGACATAAAACTTTCATGTTAGGGCTGTCAAGCTTTCTTATGAAAAATATTATGTATTATATTTATATGATATAAAATGTTAATGTGTGGTTGTAGATCTAAACAAAAACACTTGTTATGGCCAAGGAAGGAATGAAAAAAGTGGGGAGTTTTGACCTCATATTTGGATACCTTTTCACATTATAGAAAGAGATTTTTCTTTCTTGTCTTCTTTTGAACATACAGGTCATTTTGAGAGTCACAGTGGTGTATCTTATAGATAAATATTTTTGGTTTATGGGGGTTTGTGGTTTGGACCTTGTACTGACACCTATCAAGATAATTAATGGTTAATTTTCACTACCATTATAGAAATGGATTTTCTTGCAGACTTCCAATGGCTGCTGTATGCGCATGACCATTAAGTCCAAGTCCAAGACCATAGGCCGGTGTCCCATTCGTCATGTTAGCTTTCAGAAGGGTGCCCGCAAAGGCCCCCTTTGCGGCCACTATGCGCCCTCGATGCGCACTTCTGCCGAGCCCACACTAAGGCGAGCTCCACAGCAGACTTCTACCCAACAGTCAAAGTACCATTGCATCATGAAAGTGTGGAAAGTGGGACAGGGCCTCTAGTATCTGATAATGGACATACGTAGCTGAGATAGTATCATGTGATGTGGTCATGTGATCTCAACATAAGACAACTTTTGTGTTTTCAACAGGTTTCTTTACCCTCACACTGTGTGCCCCTCAGTATATCTTTGTGAATGAATCCAAGACTTGGGCAGAAGCTCAGAGATACTGTAGAGATAAATACACTGATCTGGCCACCACTGAAAATGAACAACAAACTGTCCAGTTGATTGACACAGTGAATGATTATTCCAATGATTTGGCCTGGATTGGACTCTATGATGATCTGAACAGTTGGAATTGGACTCTAGAGGACAGTGATTTCTTCAAGGTTGAAGAGAAAAAATTCAGGAACTGGTATAACCCAGGACCAGGGAATTCTGGAGGACAAAGTCTGTGTGTTTATATATACAATGGGATATGGTATGCAGCAAGCTGCTCCTATACATTTTATCTTACGGTCTGCTATGATGGTGAGCTGTTCCTTTAAAATCCATAAGATGGTGAACAAAATAGAAAACAATTAAACCATCCTTTCTCTAAACTAAATTTGATATTCATATTTTTCAGGAAGACAGAATGCCAGTGCTACTTATGTTTTCATTTACCAGTACAGAACCTGGAGTGAAGCTCGGAGTTACTGCAGAGAACATCACACAGACCTCATCAGTATCAGAAATGAGATAGAAAACCAGAAGATCCAGTATTTATTACGAAATAGTAATTATTATTATCAAAATGTTTGGCTTGGACTGTACAGAACCAGATCTTGGTCAGATCAGAGCAACTCTTCATTTACTTACTGGAGCACATGGCAACCAGATACTGCAGGAACCTGCACTGCAGTGTCATTTAGTGACTCTGGCAAATGGACTGATGAAAACTGCAATTATGCTTTTCCTTTCTTTTGCCACAATGGTGAGTAGATCTCAAAGGTCGTTCAGACCAAGGACGATAACTAACAATAGCAATAAAAATACACAGCACAACTATAATAATGATAAGGAAAGATATCACTCTAGGAATCTCTTTTAGATTGATTTTTTCCAGCTGATGGGTGATAAAAACTTTGACAATTAGCCAGTCAGAATTCACTTGAGCATTTAAATTGGCAAACAACATAACTGCAGTGTGCTTAAAAACAGAATTGTATCATGCATTGGTGTGGACACTAATGTAGTTACCATTATAGTTATCATTCTTGATGTGAACGGCCCTTTAATAGGTCAATAGTTCACCCAAAATTAATTCATTCATCAAAATTTTATTCATCATTTATTCACCCTCATGTCATTCCAAATCTGTGTGCATTTCTTCTGGATTCACTTCTGTGGAATGCAATACATTTTTATTTATTTATTTTATTTAGTCATTTAGCAGACGCTTTTATCCAAAGCGACTTACAAATGAGGACAACAGAAGCAATCAATTGTTGTATTAAAACAACTAAAAACAGATCCAAAACTAAAAGCTAAAACTTTATAAATACTACCTATACACATTTTAAAAATAAAGAAATTAAATAAAAATGACAAATGCGTACAACAAAATTTCAAAATGTAACATTTAAATGAAAAACAAAAAAATAAAGCTAAAAACAATTCAAAATATTAAAGAACAAAAGGTATAAGAGTATAATAATGATTCTAGCATAACACTAAGCCAAACACCAAAAAACAACTACATATGCGTATGTACAACCACACACACATACATACATATATACATACACATTTATAAATTCAATATATATTATTTCATTTCCATTTAGTTTGTTGAAGTATAAAAATAACTCAAATTAAATAAAACTAAAACTTAATAAAAGACCTATACAGACATAATTTAACTAAAATTAAAATAGATAACAAATACAAATACACTTACAAATTATTTATTTATATTTATTTATTTATAAATAAATAAATAAATAAATAACCTCAAAATATCTTCTTGGATGTTCTACAGAAGAAAGAAATTTATTTTGTAACAACATGAGAATGAGTAACTGACAGAATTTGTCTTTTTGGCTGAACATCTTTGTGTCATTTTCAACATTTTCTAGCTTGGAAAGTAATCCATGACATCTATCCCATATTGCCTCATAATCCCATATTGTGATCATATTGATTGCAAGAAAGTACAGACATACAGTTTAATTAGGTTAAAGAGTCTAAGACTATACTGAAAACCTGGGTTTCAAAGTCTAATCTAAATCTGCAAATAAACTAGCTTTTAGAACTTACAACTGTAAAATAAATGTTATGATGTTAAATACACTCATCATGTGAACTCCTTTGTACAAAAAGGACATGCTTTTTGGATCATCTCAAATCATTTTTGAGAACATGATCATAAGGTTTGACACAAACATGAGAAGTTCATGCAGTTTGATGGCTGATGTCATTAAAGTAAAAGGAAAAAAACAACAACATATTTTGATTTTTGTGTCCATTCTTCAATCCAACCTTTCGCTCAGTACTGATCACATCATTTAAAATAGTAAAGATTTCATTAAATGTAAATTCAAATAATTCAAATAAAAGGATAATTCAAAACACGAAATATTCAATTTCATATTCAAAACACACACACACACACACACACATAAAACTTCATTTGTTTCCTCTATTGATAGCATCAACATCAGCCCGTCAGTATCACTTTGTGAATGAGTCTTTGACCTGGACTGAAGCTCAGAGATACTGCAGACAGAATTACACTGATCTGGCCACCATTGATAACATGGAGGAAATGAACAGACTGATTAACACAGTTAATGGGAGTTACTATGGTTCAGCCTGGATTGGACAGTATGATGATGTGAACAGCTGGAGATGGTCTCTGGAAGACAATGATTTCTATCAGGAAGGAGAGAGAGATTTCAGGAACTGGTATCATGAACCTGACAACAGTGGTGGGAACCAGCTGTGTGTTTACATGGATTATAATGGAAAATGGTATGATTTGTCATGTGACAACACACTGCCATTTGTTTGCTATGATGGTAAGGACATTTATTTCTTTTTTTTTATATTCGATTTTATTTTTAATTTTTTTCAGTAAGAGCTAATGCGCATATACATTTGTCATATTTAATATCTCAGGTAGAGAGACTGCCACACAGAGTTACATCTTTATCTATAACTGGAAAACATGGTCAGAGGCTCGTAGATACTGCAGAGATCATTACACAGATCTCGCCAATGTGAGAAATCAGACTGAGAACCAGAAGATCCATGAGGGAATATATGGATATGGATATGGATATGGAGTCTGGATCGGACTGTACAGAAAAAGGATTTGGTCAAACAGACAGAATACTACATATCAAAACTGGAGGCCGCAAATTCCTGGATTGCAGGCGCAACCAGATAATGGCAATAATCATGCTTATGAATATGGCTATCAGCACTGCACTGCAGTATCATTCAGATATTCAGGCCGATGGACAGATGAGATCTGTGTATCCAGCATGCCTTTCTTCTGTTACAGCAGTAAGTTCACTTGCTTTGTTAGATGCCATTATTTGGCAGGAATGAGAAAGAGTTTAAACACCTTTCTCCAACATGAAAGATTCAATTTGGACAAATATACAACATATTCAACCTGTTTTATATCAATCCATTGTAATTGTTATGCAATCATGACAGAAAAATAATTAACAACTAATTTGTACAATGAAAATTTGTTCACAATACCATGGTTTATTGGTGCATCAGTGACCAGCTCATAGCAACATTTTTTTTTTTCTGTGCTGTAAAACAATTCACAGAAACCTGCACACAATCTTCATGCACCCGTCAGTATCACTTTGTGTCTGAATCTAAGACCTGGACTGAAGCTCAGCGATACTGCAGACAGAATTACACTGATCTGGCCACCATTGAGAACATGGAGGAAATGAAAAGGCTGATTAAAACAGTACATGGCACTTACTATGGATCAACTTGGATTGGTCTGTATGATGATATAAACAGCTGGAGATGGTCTCTGGATAATACAGCATTAGAGGGAGGATTTAAAAGCTGGTATGTTCAGCAACCAGTGAACTCAGGTGGACAGAGTCTGTGTGTGTACATGTCATATTATTGGGGAACATGGAGTGAAGCCTTTTGCTCCTATAGATATTATTTTCTTTGCTATGATGGTGAGAAATTCTGTTGGACTCTTAAAGAATTGGAATAAAATATTTATGATTCCATGATATTTGACATATTTAAATTACTTCCCCACAGGAAGAGTGAATGCTAGTGCAAGTTATGTGTTTGTTTACGAGCCCAAAACCTGGAGTGAAGCTCAGAGTTACTGCAGAGAACATCACACAGACCTCGTCAGTATCCGAAATGAGGCTGAAAAATACAGGGTTCAATCATTAATTCCATATTATTCGGCTGCGTGGATTGGACTGTACAGAACCAGATCTTGGTCAGATCAGAGCAACTCTTCATTCACTAACTGGACAACAGGACAGCCAGATAATGCTGGAAACAGTGAATACTGCACTGCAGTGTCATTTAGTGACTCTGGGAGCTGGACAGATGAAAACTGCAACACTGCATTACCTTTCATTTGCTACAGTGGTGAGTAGATCTTTAGAGTGAAAATAAATAAATAAATAACAGCAACAAAGTGAGACAAAGTAACAAATAAGAATAGGATATATTAGAACATCACAAAATAAAGGGACTGATAAAATAAAGGTGTGACTTGATCAAATATGTATCTTTTGTATCATTACATTTTTCTCTGCCCTGGCAGCATCAGCATCATATCGTCAGTATCACTTTGTGAATGAGTCTAAGAGCTGGACTGAAGCTCAGAGATACTGCAGACAGAATTACACTGATCTGGCCACCATTGATAACATGGAGGAAATGAACAGACTGATTAACACAGTTAATGGGAGTTACTATGGTTCAGCCTGGATTGGACTGTATGATGATGTGAACAGCTGGAGATGGTCACTGGAAGACAATGATTTTTATCAGGAAGGAGAGAGAGATTTCAGGAACTTTTATCATGAACCAAACAACATTGCTGGGAATGAACTGTGTGTTTACATGGATTATAATGGAAAATGGTTTGATTATTCATGTGACAATTATTACTCATTTGTTTGCTATGATGGTAAGACATTCCAATTGAATTTTATATATATATATATATATATATATATATATATATGTACATGTTGAGTTTCCTTTTGGTAAAACACTAGTTGTATTTGTCGTCACTGTAGTAAAATCTCTTGAACGTGTCTTGGTTTAGTTGGCCTGAATCAAAAACCCAATGTACTACCCAAAAAACATCAGGTTTATTGAGCATTATGTCGATGCAAGCAGACACGAAACAAAGATGTTTAATGTTCAAATTGTAAACTTAAAAAAAATGATAAATGTCAGTGTATTGTAGATATAAATGTATGCACTTGAAAGATGGATAACCAGATGAATTAAGCAATGAACTGACTTCTTAATTTTATGTTTTATTTTAGGTAGAGAAAACGCCACTCAGAAATATGTCTGGGTATCTCAGGGGAGGTCCTGGACTGGAGCTCAGAGCTACTGCAGAGAGACATACACAGACCTGGCCAGTGTGAGAAATGAGACAGAGCGTCAACAGATACTGAGCATTGCACGTAATAATGGGTATTATTATGCGTATATGTGGATCGGTCTGCATAGAAACAGACTGTGGTCAGATCAGAGCAGCTCTAGCTTCACATATTGGCTTCCATCGACCCAAAGTGTTGCTGCACAACCAGATAATGGTGCAAATGTCCCAGGAGAGCAGGGAGCTCAACACTGCACAGCTGTGTCTTTACAACACTTTGGCCAGTGGACAGATGAGAGATGCTTTGCCAGTTTGCCTTTCTTCTGTTACAGTGGTGAGCAAATATACCCACAGTACTATAATGGCATAAAAGAATAAACATCAGGCTGTTACACACAAAAATTGTGGATGTAAATGTGGATTCTGTAAAATAAAAAGAAATAAAATTCTGTATAATGAATGTAACATATGATACTTATGCTAAAGTTTTGCTAATGTAAGACTTCTGTTTGTTTTTTGCTGAACCTGATGACCATCACATCAACCTATTCAGATGAGTATGGTATGTTTTTGTATATATGTGATCTTTTTTGTTTCTGCTGTTTTCAGTACATTAATGCATTGTAAAAGATTTTGGAAGTCTTGGATTTTTGAAGTTTTATGTTTACATAATTTAACTGTGACTAAAACAGAACTGAAACAATTTTTTTTCAATGTAGCAAGTTAACAAATTTTTTAGTTTTGACCTCTAAAATCTTTTACAGTTTGGGTGTAATAATTGTTCATTTTAACACCTGACCTGTTCCATCTTTTTTTTTTTCTTTTTCTTTTTTTTTATAATTGATCAGTGATGGGAATGCGAGTAGAAGTTACAAGCCTAGAAAATTTATCAGAGTCTCAGATTAAAGAGCTTGTGATTATACAGGTAAGTCAAAGTCAATATGACTCATTTACCTACGGTAATGAATATGTACTATGTTTTTACATAAACATTGTATTTTATACTTTATTTAGTTTACATATAATTTTCTATAAACATTACATTTCAAAAGAATGGAGGCAACTAGACAACAGTACAATAAATACTTTTAAATCTGAATAATAAATAAAATAAAATAAGTAAATTTGATACTTAAACAATATGACTGACATATCATATCAGTGCATGACTGTCATAAAGTGTATAAAATGTATTTTCAGTTACAAGAGGAGCTGATGAGGCTCGGACTTCCCAGCAACGTCACCATGAATTTAAGAGACTATCGTAAGATCAGTCCCTGACAGAGGATGTTCTAATGGACCTATTAAATCAGTGAAGGGCTTTGTATCAAAATGAATGTAGCTTGAATTTAACATTAGAATGATGCAAAGTTGGGCTTACAGTACAGCTGTACATAGTTTAATCAATAGTTTTCATGTAAAAGAATATCAGGTGAAAACAATAATATTATTCTCATTATACCAATGATTTTTTACATCAATATGATTTGAATACGAAAAATATGAATAAAAGATGATGGGGGATTTTGTGTTTGTTTTGAAGTTATGCATAACAATGGTACTGAATGTTGTGTCTGTAAAATTAAATAAAGTTTGAAATTTTGAAAGGAAGCTGTGGTTGTTTTGTGGGTCTAGTATAGTAGGCTACATAGGGTTTTAGTATAGTTTTAGTATAGTACATAGGGATGAAAACATGATTACAGAACCACAATCAGAAAGAGCTTTATTGCCAGGTGTGTTTACATACACAAGGAATTCGTCTTGGTGTCAGGAGATTCCAGTACAGAAAGTGACATAGTGCAGACATACATACTGTACATTTTAATGTAATAAAACACTAATAATAAAGAGAATAGACAATAAATTATGAATAACAATAAAGTCATAAAAATATAGAGAAAAAGGAAATGTCAACAGACAGAATCATGAATGTGCATATGTGCTATTATTAAAGTTTTGATAAGTTGTTTACAGATGTAAAGTCCTGAGATGTGTTATGTGTTTTTCAGGTGGGATATGGCTTTGGGCGAAAAAACTGTTCTTGTGTCTGGCTGTTTTGGTGCTCAGTGCTCTGTAGCACCGGCCAGAGAGCAACAGTTCAAAGCGGGAGTGTGCTGGATGTGAGGAGTCCAGGGTGATTTTTTGAGCCCTTTTCTCACTCTGGAAGTGTAAAGCTCTAGAAAGTTTAGGCAGGGGAGCACCAATAATCTTCTCAGCAGTCCTGACTGTCAGTTGTAGTCTCTTGGTGTCTGATTTGGTAGCTGAGCCAAACCAAACAGTTATAGATGAACACAGGACAGACTCAATGATGGCAGAGTAGAACTGTTTCAGCAGATCCTGTGGCAGGTTGAACTTCTTCTGCATGGCAAAGGAAATACAGCCTCTGCTGGGCCTTTTCACAATAGAGTCAAAGATAGATTCAACGATAGTGAACCTGGCATCCTCTTCTCAGTTTTACCTAGTAAGGTGCTGAAGTGCATGTAACTAAATACATCATGTGCAAAAATAAGAAAGAATACGGACATAAAAACAAAACTTTCCTGTTTTCTAATTCCCCTCCTTTGCACATACAGTAGCTGTTTTCTTTACCAGGACTTAAAACATAGATGGCATATGAAATAAGTGTTTTCATTTTTAGGTGAATTATTCCTTTACTAATTATTAAGATGTAGCAAATAATTAAGATGTAAATCACAGATTTTCAAGAAATACAATTAAATACAGTGTTATAACTGGATAAACATACTGCATACAAACAAAAAGAGTAGCTGTCACTACTAATTTGAGATACCAAAAGCCTTGAGTTGTCAAGCAGATGAGAGTAAACGGCAGAGAAATAGTGCAGTCAAGATGGATAGTACTCACTTCTCGCAGTGGTCCAGACACCTGCGAGGTCAAAGGCAGATATTGTGTGATTCACGATAATGTGCTTTGTTGCTAATTTAATGTAATTTCAATTCTGCTGCATTATATAAAAATAACAAGACGTCGAAAATAGGCTACCAGCAATTTAATTTCCCCTTAAAGCAAATATAGCAGTGTTTGTTTTGGGGAATATTCACACATAAAACCATGATAAAAAATACAAAAAATCAAACATTTTAAAAGAGGACAAAATGTGACTGTTGTTTAAACAAATTAGCATAATCTGTGTTGTCAGCAAGTTGATTCCCATCATTACCTTGGAAGACGGATGTCTGCGCTGGGAAAGACATCACACCTCAGTTGACCTATCACTACACTGTCAGGAAAAATATGTAAAAACTGTACCTTTAGAGGTACAACTGCTTGTCACCGAGATAGTGCCCTTAAAAAGACAACTTTATACCTTATCTAACCCTAAAAGATGCATGTCAGTACTATAGAGTACTTACTATGAATATTTTATGGGTAAATAGATGTTATTTTGAGGGCACTTCCCCAGTGCCAGTTTCTTACACCTCTCATCTGAAGCCTCTGTTGCTAATTTCAAAACATCATTTTAGAGCTGGTGGTAACAGAGGACAGAGAGACTGAGCCAGTGATATGCAGACTAATGCAATTATTAGAGAGAGAGAGACTGAGCATGTGAATTACCTCAGTCTGTGTGTCTTTCAACAGTGTTCGGCAGCAACTAATAGCAAAACTGTATGTTTAACTGCTTCAAGAGCAGCACTTTGTTAGCTCACTATTGAAAGAAAGTGACATACGACCAAGTATGCCGATCCATACTCGGAATTTGTGCTCTGCGTTTAACCCATCCAAAGTGCACACACACACAGCAGTGAAAACACACACACACCATGAACACACACCCAGAGCAGCAGGCAGCCATTTATGCTGCAGTGCCCGGGGAGCAGTTGGGGATTCAGTGCTTTGCTCAAGGGCACCTCAGTCGTGGTATTGAGGGTGGAAAGAGCACTGTACATTCACTCCCCCCACCTACAATTCCTGCTGGCCTGAGACTCAAACTCACAACCTTTTGATTACGAGTCCAACTCTCTAACCATTAGGCCACGACTTCCCACATATTGAGAAATGTATGGGGCTTTTAAGTTTTTATTTATTTATTTATTTCACAAAAAGGGACAGTGTACATTAATCAACATTCATGAATGTAAATGTACCCAAATTAGCCCAAAGGCTAGTTTTCATTGGTAGTCCCTTTGCCAGATGTTATTAGGCCACAAAGCTATGAAACAAAATAGAAAAAACAATAAAAACGAAATTAAACCAAAAATTAAACAACAAATTATACAAACTGACAATAAAAAATAAAGAAATATGTATTTAAAAAATTAAAATAGAAAACAGCTTATTAGGATATATAAACAACATTAATGTTCACATTGTTGGTTATGAAGAAGCCATTTCTTAAAATGATGCTTAAATGATTTAAATGATGTACATTCTTATAGAGAGAATCATAGAATGAAAATATAGTTGAAGTCAAAAGTTTACATACACCTTGCAGAATCTGCAAAATGTTGATTATTTTACCAAAATAAGAGGGATCATACAAAATGCATGCTATCGTTTATTTAGTACTGACCTGAATAAGATATTTCACAGAAAAGATGTTTACATGTAGTCCACAAGAGAAAATAATAGTTGAATTCATAAAAATGACCCCGTTCAAAAGTTTACATACACTTAATTCTTAATACTGTGTTGTTACCTGAACGATCCAAAGCTGTGATTTTTTGTTTAGTGATAGTTGTTCATGAGTCCCTTCTTTGTCCTGAACAGTTAAACTGCCTGCTGTTCCTCAGAAAAATCCTTCAGGTCCCACAAATTCTTTGGTTTTCCAGCATTTTTGTGTATTTGAACCCTTTCCAACAATGACTGTATGATTTTGAGATCCATCTTTTCACACTGAGGACAACTGAGGGACTCATATGCAACTATCACAGAAGGTTCAAACACTCACAAATGCTCCAGAAGGAAAAACCATGCATTAAGAGCCAGGGGGTGAAAACTTTATTAATGCCTTTAATACCTTTACCTTTTCAATAAAATAACAAGTAGCCGTTTCTGTTGAATGATTTATCCTAAAGCCGAACTGCGTCGGATTTAATTGAAAAGGACTATTATTAAAATGGTCAATAATTTGTTTAGCCACCAATTTTTCAAAAACTTTTGATATTGTGGCAAAACTGTTGCAAAACTATTTTAATGACAAAGTTGTGAGGCAGCAAAGTGTAAACGTCCATTGTTAGTTCTTGACTTCTGTTGTTTTTAAAACTGAGAGATATGCCAGATTTGTCAGACACATCTGTGAAAATTTAAAGCATGTCACAGATGATAATAGTGGAACTGTAACATTCCTTTAAAATCAAGATTTTTGAACGCGTCTACATTTATCTCAGTAGATTTGACGAACATAATTTAGGTCACGTAGCACAGTAGGAAATGTTGGCTGTATTTGTCATCTTTAAAGGCACATTTGGTTGCGGGTTCATAATGTCATGACTTGGCATCATGCAGGACAAAAAAGCTGTGTGGCAAGTAAGTTTGATGACGCACTTATAATCTCAGAACATCATCAAGGTATTTCACCTTTCGTTTATTTTACTAGTAAACTTCAGACAGCTCTGACAACTCTCTAACAGCTCACAAACTATGGTTGTCCTACTGTACATATGAACAGGTACTGCACACATAATGCATGGGCAAGTGAGGCACACACTACAAGATAATCAAAGTCACGATTATCTTGATGGTTCTACAGATGATTTTATCAGTTTTTCTTGTGGTGTGTGTTAAAGACTAAATGAATCTACTCAGAAGAATGTTGGGGCCGGACCGATCTTAAAACGTAAATATCCAACAATATTTACGATCAGAAATGTTGTGTGGTGGATCCCCAAGACAAATGCGCTCACACTCTGTAGATTGTTATGTGGAACGAAACAATTCCCAATCAGAAAGCGAGTTGACGGAAGATGGAATCATTACTCATCTACTCACCTATAAATTCCGTGTTCATGCTGTTTCCACAATTTCATCCAAACATTTATCTTTTATTTCAGCAATATTTTGTAAAAAGCAGTCCAAACACTACTATATCCATTTCTTCTTGCCCGCTGTCTGCCATTTGTTTACTTTAAAGTCACGTTTGACTGCGAGAGATTTTGCAAGATTTCCCACATTCGCAATAAAAAAACCTATGATTTTTTTTAGCAAGTGTGTGATCTCTGGTAAGATTTTAGAAATGTTTTAGTGTGGGGCAGTGTTGCGGTCAGCTAGTTTCAAACCGCAACATAAAATATGGGTCAAACACCGTCGTTAAATCCAAACAAATTATTTTATTGTTGATTAACAATTACCCCAATAAGAAACATAAGTCTAGGGAAAAATAGTAACGAAAGGGAAAGAAAGAAAAAAAAGAAATAACAAGTCAAAATAATTCTAACAGAATCTCAGAACTACATGACATAAGGGTACAAGAAAAGAGATCAGTGAGATGTCACATTCTGATCAAGAGCCACTCCAGAAACCTGTTCCCACAGAGGGTGACTGTCCAAATAAGCACTCTCGGTCTAATTATCAATTAACAAGGGGGGAGGGAAAAAGTGACTCAAAACTCCCACAATCTGCCACCAATAGATGAGGAGGACACTCAGGGTCGTAACAGCCAGCCTTACGTCTTCCATTGCTGAATGGAGAGAAACATCCATTCAAATCACAATATTCGTAAACATATTTAGATTTTTTTTAGACTATAAGTATAGTAAGTTAACGACTTGCATTTTAGTTTCAGGAGGAGGGAAAAGTCATAAAGTTGTTTATTATTTTAGTTCACCCAAAAATGAAAATTGTGTTATCATTTACTCACCCTCATTTTGTTCCAAACCTGTATGTGTTTCTGTTGAACACAAAAGAAAATCGTTTTTAAGAATGTTGGCAACCAAACATTTGCTGGTAGTCATGGAGGTCAACAGTGTTTACAGTTTGTTTTTGTCAGGTCTTGACTTTGGTAGGCCGTTCTGTATTCATGTTTCTTGTAGGCCTATTTTATAACAAATTTTAATTTAAATCATTGTCTAAAATAATAAAGATCCTGATGCACGTTGTATGAAAAACTAGTATAGAAACTGAATGGAAAGCTGCTAAACAGAAACATTTTCAGTTTACAGCTTGTCTTTAAATTTAGGCTTTCAGTAACGTAGTCTAACAGGTTTGTTAACGTTAAGTTGTGTTCACATACAGATCCTATCTATATTTTGTACATTTCTGTTAAACAAGACCATACTGGTAGTTTATTTATGGAACCTTGCAGGTATGGTGAAAGAAAATGTTCACACCCACAAATATAAAGAGAGCATGTAATGTCTGATAAAGCAGCATTTGTGAGTGGAGTGCTGCTTTGTGTACAGCGATACCGGGGAAACCTCAATCTCTCCCACTCCAACAGCGCCTCCTGCTGGCAGAGAATTAATTTGCATATATATAACCTGAACAAAATTATAAATGCAACACTTTTGTTTTTGCCCCCATTTTTCATGAGCTGAACTCAAAGATCTAAGACTTTTTCTATGTACACAAAAGGCCTATTTCTCTCAAATATTGTTCACAAATCTGTCTAAATCTGTGTTAGTGAGCACTTCTCCTTTGCCGAGATAATCCATCCACCTCACAGGTGTGGCATATCAAGATGCTGATTAGACAGCATGATTATTGCACAGGTGTGCCTTAGGCTGGCCACAATAAAAGGTCACTCTAAAATGTGCAGTTTTATCACAGCACAATGCCACAGATGTCGCAAGTTTTGAGGGAGCGTGCAATTGGCATGCTGACTGCAGGAATGTCCACCAGAGCTGTTGCCCGTGAATTGAATGTTCATTTCTCTACCATAGGCTGTCTCCAAAGGATTTCAGAGAATTTGGCAGTACATCCAACCGGTCTCACAACCGCAGACCATGTGTAACCACACCAGTCCAGGACCTCCACATCCAGCATCTTCACCTCCAAGATCGTTTGAGATCAGCCACCCGGACAGCTGCTGCAACAATCGGTTTGCTTAACCAAAGAATTTCTGCACAAACTGTCAGAAACGGTCTCAGGGAAGCTCAACTGCAGGCTCGTCATCCTCATCGGGGTCTCGACCTGACTGCAGTTCGTCGTCGTAACCGACTTGAGTGGGCAAATGCTCACATTCGAGGGAGTCTGGCACTTTGGAGAGGTGGATGAATCCCGGTTTTCACTGTACAGGGCAGATAACAGACAGCAAGTATGGCGTCGTGTGGGTGAGCGGTTTGCTGATGTCAACGTTGTGGATCGAGTGGCCCATGGTGGCGATAGGGTTATGGTATGGGCAGGCATATGTTATGGACAATGAACACAGGTGCATTTTATTGATGGCATTTTGAATGCACAGAGATACCGTGACGAGATTCTGAGGCCCATTGTTGTGCCATTCATCCATGACCATCACCTTATGTTGCAGCATGATAATGCACGGCCCCATGTTGTAAGGATCTGTACACAATTCCTGGAAGCTGAAAACATCCCAGTTCTTGCATGGCCAGCATACTCACCGGACATGTCACTCATTGAGCATGTTTGGGATGCTCTGGATCGGCGTATACGACAGCGTGTTCCAGTTCCTGCCAATATCCAGCAACTTCGCACAGCCATTGAAGAGGAGTGGACAACCTGATCAACTCTATGCGAAGGAGATGTGTTGCACTGCGTGAGGCAATTGGTGGTCACACCAGATACTGACTGGTTTTCGGACCCCCCAATACAGTAAAACTGCACATTTTAGAGTGGCCTTTTACTGTAGCCAGCCTAAGGCACACCTGTGCAATAATCATGCTGTCTAATCAGCATCTTTATATGCCACACCTGTGAGGTGGATGGATTATCTCGGCAAAGGAGAAGTGCTCACTAACACAGATTTAGACAGATTTGTGAACAATATTTGAAAGAAATAGGCCTTTTGTGTACATAGAAAATGTCTTAGATCTTTGAGTTCAGCTCATGAAAAATGGGGGCAAAAACAAAAGTGTTGCGTTTATAATTTTGTTCAGTGTATATATGCCGCCACAAATAGTGTAAGTCTGTGGGGCTATGGTATAAATAAATTCAATTGTATAACAGTTTCACTGCAATTCATGTTATAATGTTAGAATTAAAGAACAATAAACATAATACATATCACCGTTGCACTTATCTGCACATAGTAAATGCAGTTATTTTTAAGCTGTTATTATATCCCATCTAAAACGTGATTTAGCCAAAAACAAAAAAACAAAACAAAACGTTACCACTTTAATATGTCTTGCGATATCCATGCATGCAAAGGTTCTGGCGATCCTCTTGTTCACTATTCTCGGGGTCTGAATTGATATGGAAATATTGACGAACTTGCTGCTTTGGCAAGGGGTGGGGCAGACCTGAAACGCCGTCTAAGCTGTTCGCCAATCACAATGCACTGGGACGGCTAACCAATCACAACACATTTCGTTTTTCGGAAGGCGGGCCTTCATCAAACCCGGAACTAATCGAACCGTTTGTGCCAGGCTGGGGAGAAAGGTATTGTAATAATGTAAATTATGTGAAAAATAATGCGATTTTCGAACCACCAAGCATGAGAGCATGTTCTAGTACACCTCCAAAACAAATTCAAGACTTTGTAAAAGAGCATAAGAGGACCCCCTTTAAACATAAACTGCTGAGACAGGGGACTTGAAGTTTTCAAATCATAATTGACAAAATTACTTTATTATTGTTTTTATTTTAGAAGAAAACAGGCATATTTCTTCTCCACAGACATGTTTTTACTGCCACAACTGATCTGGCCACAACTGAAAATGAACAACACACTCTCCAGTTAATGGAAGCAGTGAATGATGTTTCCATTGATTTGGCCTGGATTGGACTCTATGATGATCTGAACAGTTGGAAATGGACTCTAGAGGACAGTGATTTCTTCAAGGCGGGAGAGAAAGACTTCAGGAACTGGAATAACCCAGGACCAAACAATTATGGAGGACAAAGTCTGTGTGTTTATATTAACAATGGGTTATGGTATACAGCAAGCTGTTCCAGTGCATTTGTTACTGTCTGTTATGATGGTGAGTTGTTCTATTAAAATGTAAAAGATATGAACTAAATTAAATATTAATGTTATATAAATATCTTTCAGGAAGAGAAAATGCCAGTGCTAGTTATGTTTTCATTTACCAGAACAAAACCTGGACTGAGGCTCAGATTTACTGCAGAGAACATCACACAGACTTCATCAGTATCAGGAATGAGACTGAAAACCAGAAGATCCAGTATTTATTACAGAATTATTATAATAATTTGTATTATTACAATATTTGGATTGGTCTGTATAGAACCTGGTCTTGGTCAGATCAGAGTAACTCTTCATTTACTTACTGGAGCACATGGCAACCAAATACTGCAGGAACCTGCACTGCAGTGTCATTTAGTGACTCTGGGAAGTGGACTGATGAAAACTGCAATTATGTATTTACTTTCTTTTGCCACAGTGGTGAGTAGATCCTAAAGGGATAATAGTTCACCTAAAAATGAATAGTTAACTGCCCTGTCAATCCAAACTTGTGGATTTCTTTCTTCTGTGGAGTACAAAAAAGAAATATTCTGAAGAATTTTGGAAGCAAAAACGTTTTGGTGCCCACTGACTTGCGTTCCATAGTCAACGGTTCATGGACTATGTTGAGACCTTGAGACCTGGACTTAAGACCTGGACTGAAGCTCAGAGATACTGCAGACAGAATTGCACTGATCTGGCCACCATTGATAACATGGAGGAAATGAACAGACTTATTAACACAGTTGCAATGGTTCAGCCTGGATTGGACTATATGATGATGTGAACAGCTGGAGATGGTCACTGGAAGATAATGATTTCTATCAGGAAGGAGAGAGAGATTTCAGAAACTGGTATCATGAACCTGACAACAGTGGTGGGAACCAGCTGTGTGTTTACATGGATAATGGAAACTGGATTGATTCATCATGTGACAATAATTACATGTTTGTCTGCTATGATGGTAAGACATTCCAATTGAAATTTTCTTTTTTATATGTACGTATTGAGTTTACTTTCAATAAAACATTATGCTAAGTCAACAAATGTTACTGTCAGTATCCTGGTAAGATCTCTTGAACCGAAGTATACCACTCTGAAACATCATTCTGGGTAGTGTAATACTTTAAAAATTAAAAATGAATTGGGTTGTAGATATAAATGTATGGGCAAACAAAGTAACAAATTAAATTACTAATTGAATTTATGTTTTTTGTCTTAGGTAGAGAAAACGCCACTCAGAAGTATGTTATGATATATAATGTTAGGACCTGGACTGGAGCTCAGAGTAACTGCAGAGAGACATACACTGATCTGGCCAGTGTGAATGAGACAGAGCGTCAACAGATACTGATTGTTGCACGTTATTATAATTTTGGTTATTATACTGTATGGATTGGTCTGTACAGAAACAGACTGTGGTCAGAACAGAGCAGCTCTTCCTTCACATATTGGCTTCCATCAACTCAAAGTGTTGCTGCAGAACAAGATAATGGTGTAAATGTCCCAGGACAGCAGGGAGCTCAACACTGCACAGCTGTGTCTTTAAAGAACTGTGACCAGTGGACAGATGAGAACTGCTTTGCCAGTTTGCCTTTCTTCTGTTACAGTGGTGAGCAAATATGCCTTAAATAATGAAGTAAAATAATACACCTCAGGCTGTACACACAAAACAAGAAATGTGGATATAAATGTAGATTCTGAAAAAAAAGTCTTCATCATAAGTGTAACTTGTGCTACATTTTTATTAATAGAATCCTTTTTTTGATGATGAACCTGATGATCATCACACCAACCCACCTTTTCAGATGAGTAATATAAAAGATTTTGGAGGTCAGAATTCAAGGTATTATGTTTTAATTTTTCATTTGCTTCAACTAAAGTGCCATGTTAAAAATATTCAGTTTACATAATTTAATTGAGATTTAAACTGAAATTTTTTTTATGCCGCATAAAATTTTGACTTTTACAGTGTGTGTGTGTTACTTTCCAATTAATTCTTAACAAATGATTTTGTCAGGTATCCTGGCCATGCTCTTCCGTCTACTCGCCACCAGAGGTCACTCGTTCACCACACGGACTCATTCCACACAGCACACCGGACTACAGCTCCCA
>JAFVLL020017885.1:0-14358 GCA_021397915.2 Tor tambroides | reverse complement strand
ATCTGAAGAGTGCAGTTACAGTGTAGATTCAGTCATATGTCATACTGCATTGACAGTAAACTCTGTCTAGCACCAAACCTTATGGCCATGTCATACCTTCATCACACCTTTTGATACACTGTATAAATACTTTTACAACCATTATACATTTTAGGTGAGTTATGCAAGCTAGGTAATGTAAGTGTATTTTCTAACATGACAGTTATTGCCTCTATTACTGTAATTATTTCAGCAACAAAGGTGATTTGAAACATGTATCTTGCATTCTTTGCTCTTGAATTAACTGAATGTTAAAAGTACTAAGTTGAAAGAAGATCTTACTGTTGTGTTTTGGTGATTAAACCAAATGTTCTCAATACATATCTCAATGATCTTGTGTTCTGAATCAATGATTATGTGGAATGAAAATATGTGCAACTACAATGAAATCATGAGATCAGGTTTTGAAAGAATGACCAGTGGTGTTACAAGTGTGATCAGTTTAAAGTTTTGTACTAAGAGTTTTGAAAATGTACACCTTACTTATGAAAATAGTATCAAACCAATAAAAAAAAAAACTGTAACACTTGTTTCTATGGATAACGTTATATGAAGCACCATTACTTCAAACGAGTAATACTTGAAACCCGACCTTTGAGAAATACTGAAGATATTGCTATAAACTGCAGCAACACCTCCCACTTTACCTTTTGGACACGGCTCATATTTATAACAGTAATCTTGGAGGGAAGACTTGTTTAAAATAATGTTGAAAGTATACAGTTGGAAGTACCCAATAAATGATGATTTTATATATATTATGCTTACTAATATTTGAGATATTATTGTGGTTTTCAATAGATAATAGAAGGATCTTAGTAAACATCTAAGATTTGAATACTTAATGCTTTTTAAATGTGCTTTTTGGTTGTGGGACAGCAGTTTGTACCAGTTCTGTAGAATGGCCCATATGTATATACTGTATACTTTATACTATATATTACTATATGTTATTATTATTGTTATTATTATTATTAATTATCAAAAATCTGAGTATTATATTGTGCATATATATTTTTAGGACATGGAATTAATGAATTTGTATGTTTCCATATAATGTCAACAAAATATCCCTTAAAAATAAGACACATTTAGACATTGAAGAAATAGTATGAAAGTTTTTTTTTATTTTTATTTTATTTCATTTCATTGAACATTGAAAATCAGTTTTTAACAAAAAGCAGCTTAACAATGAATTTTGTTAGGCATTTTTGAATGAACAGGTTTCAGTGTTCTTTAATTCTAAGCTGTGTTTGCCCATTAGAGCCATTGTGAGTCCTGTAGCTGTGGGAATTTGTCAAAAGTGCATGTGAGTGTATTGTCAGCATGTGTGAGTATGTGTGCTTCAGTGAAGGTCAGTTACACTCGGAGAAAAGCCTTGCGGACGATGATGGCTCGAGGTGTTGGTACTCGGCGCTGGTGGCGAGGTGAAGGGAAGGTGTAAAAAAGGGTTGCTTTACTCCTTGCTCACAGCCTTTTGGAGGGCTGCGAAAATAGCCTCGAAGTGAGGCTTCACCTCCTCACCCAACTCGTTCATCTTTTTCCTCAGTTCTCCAGAACTCACGGTCTTGCGGAACTCCAGCGCTCCCTTCTCCATCTGATCCTTATATTCCTGGATGTAGGGCTCCAGCTTGGTCTTTACGTCCTGGAGATGCTCCGTCAACTTCTCGCGCACAAGCTCCAGGATGGGAATCAGCTTGGACTTGGTCTCCTCCCAGTTGGGTCCGATCTTCTCCTTCAAGCTCTTGACCACAGGCTCCAGCTTGGTCCTCACCTCCTCCATGTGCTCGCGCTGCTTGGTCAGGTACTCCTCCAGGAAGGGCTTGAGCACATCTCTGTACTCCTGGAAGTGCTTCTCCAGCACCTGCCTGAGCTCCTCGCGCTTGGGCTCCAGCTGCTTGCGGAGGTCCTCAATGTCCTTGTTCAGCTTCTCGCGCATGGGAGCGGTGGCCTCCAGCACCGAGGCGCCGACTGGGCTGGCGGCTTGCAAGGCGTTCTGAAGGTAGCCATGGATGTTGTCCACAGACTGGCCCAGAAACTCCCTAAACAGGATGAATATTTAGGTTAGCTGTCGTTGGAATAGTTGATATGAAAATGTAAGATGAGAATTACTTAAACTCAAAGCATGAGATCAAAATTGACCCTTCGTAGTGAAGCCGTTCGGCTTTTGAGGAGCCCCTACATCTGGACCTATATGTGCGTTCTTACTTGTAGTCTTTGAATTCGGTGTCGTCGAGGTGATTGAGGGCCTTGTGCGCCCCCTGCTTCAGCTGATCTGCGTAAACCTGGAGCGCAGACTTCACGTGCTCCAGCTGCGACGGCGGTTCGTCCCGCAGGAATCGGGCCTGGCAGCCTGTGCAAAGCAAACGCAGATTCAGACGCTGGAATAAGAGCCGAGCTTTATGTATTCAGTCTGACTAGATTTGATCTACAGTTTCATCTGAATACAGTTAACTCAATACAATAACGTTTCTGAAATATCTTTACTGCAGAAAAAAAAAATCATTTTCATTTCTTCATCACCATTTTCTCCGGTTTTTCAGTAAAAATATCTAGACATCCTTCTGATCATTTTAAATGAAAAGCTAAGCTGTGCGAGATATTAAGGCTTTTTACAGAAAATATTTCTTTAAGTGGCCTTAACTACTACGTACTTACATTTAAATTAATCATTTGGTACAATGCACTTATTGTGTACACACATGCTTTTACGTTGTACTTATATTTTTAAAAATACCTGCATGTAATTACATCTGTTATTAATTTCTGTAATTACATTTATACTTACAATGTTGACCCATCCCTTACACCTTAACCCACCCTTAAACCTACCCATACCACCAAACCTGTCCTTAACCTTACCCGTATCCCACCTCAATAGCAGCAATAGTGTTTTGCAATACATTATGAACACAATAAGTACATTGTACTTATTTTTTGATGTAAGTACATAGTAGTTAAGGCCACCTAATATAAAGTGTGACCGAGTTTATTTCTTACCCCACTGGCAAAAACTAGCCAGAACCTCTTAAAACCAGAATAAAACTAAAAGGTTTAGAAATAAGATATATATATGTATTCTTTGAAAAAGTCTTGATATCTCATGAAAAATTTAACAAAATTTATCTTGGCATACATTTTAAACTGGAAAACAAGACAACAATGCAGATTAAGAAAATGATGTTTTGAAAGTGTTGAGAGAAGTAGTGGGTTTATATACCTGCCAGCAAAACAGCGAGAGCGAGGACTACGAACCTCATCATGGATCTGGGTCAAAACGAACAAACAAACACATCAGATGTTGTTAATCACAATGAATACACAGGCTTTAGATTTCAAAGGGAAAGTGGACACTGGGGCTGCAGCACGATTCCCTACAGCATATGTCAGAGTATCAGACTAGAATCTACTTCGTCCCAGATTAGACAGAGTTACAAAGACTTCACAAGCAGATTAGCTCTCAACTACTTCATAATCTCAAATCCCTGGATTAACTTGGTCACATCGTTGTGGACCAGGAGAACTTTGCAGACTTCAGTCTGACATGATGCTCCTTGGCCAGATGCCATCGAGGGGTTACACGTCTACAGTAAGTGATCATATTTCATCAATACGGGCTCATCATTAGTCTTCAAAACAAAATGATTACTTTTGGTACTTTTAACAATAAAAACGAACTACCAAAACACAAAAAACAGATTACAGTTCAATACAATAGCTCCAAAACTCTCTAAAACACGGCAGGTCCGCGGCTGGGCTGCTTACCTGTTGATGTAGCTGGTCTGGGAAGAGACTGAAGAGCAGGGCCAGACACGGCTCTTTTATAGGGCCGAGCGGGAGGGGGGGCCTGAACCTCAACCCCTCACCGCAGGGCTCAAAGGTTCCCTATCGAGGGGACGGGGGAGGTCAGCACATGCACGCATGCTAGTCCACATCTATAAGTAAACCACAGATATACTGGTTCAGGCAAAATATCATTCTCATCCTCATTTAACATGTGCTACATCTTTCTATCAGCTACTTCTGAAGCAGTTTTGTTACACAACAATGTAGACTTAATAGCTTAAGGAGTTATTTCCATCATATCTCACCCTTAAATATGACTTTTGTTGACATTATATAGCCTGGTTAATTTAGTCATATTAAATCATATTTTTGACTTGGATAAATCCAGGCATATTGAGGCATATTTTTGGGTGACCTGACAACAATTTCAACTTTTACATATATTACTACTGATGTTATATATATATAATTCTTTATATATATATTTGGTTCCCATAGGGCTGTTATAGCACATTTAACAAATACAACTTTAAGACTTTGATTATTCTGAGCACAGACATTATTCTCAGTCATTCTGAATGTTTTATTTATCAAGTTACACTTTCTCAACATGTTACTTGGACTTTCTCTGGAAGCAGCAGCATCTGTGTGCTACTCATGATGTGCTGATACTGAACTTTGTTACATGATTTAATCGTATTGTTCTTGGAACAGCACACAAGAATGTAAATAATGACATTTAGCGTCGCCTAATCATCTGCCCTGACCTTTGACCCCATAGCATTCAATCACAGAACATGCTGAATGTAACAGGATTGGTACAAACTATTTTTTATATTTATTTTTATTTTACACTACCACAAGTTCTGTATTCTTAGTTCTTCAGATTATATTTATGGTTTGGAATAGGAATCGATTTTTATTTTTTAATTTTTTTTTAATCTGCTAATCTAAATGTTAGGGCACATGTAGTTACAGCTTTGGTACGTTTAGTTTGAGGTAGGAAAATATGATTTCTTAAATATTTATCAGTAAAGTTGTTCAGTGAAAGAAACTGGTCACTGTTTCAAGAGAATCACAATTCTGTAAAAAAGAAATTACTAAATGACTTATTTTAAAATGTTGCAGCTTAGATTTAGGGCACATTTTGGATTCATATGTGTTTACTAATATAAAGCAATGTATGGTCAGAGCTCCAGAGTGTAACACACACACACACACACACACACACACACTCACAGAGCAGTGTTTGTGTCCGTGAGCGATCTCACCTCATGTGGAGATTCTCCTGAGGCCAATCGCGGCTGGAGTCAAAGGGCGACTCGCTCAGACGGGGGAGAGAGTCAGATCATTAACAAGGGCTTCAAAAGATTTATTTCTTCAGTCACATGCCATCTGTTTGCCTTTGTCTTGTTTTCAGAGAGACAAGACTTTTTCAAGAACCCTATACAATGTAAAATCAGAAAAAAAAATCCAAACGGGTTCATGATGCATATCAGCTCATCTGAGTAGGAGTTTAAGCAAACGAATTAAGCAAACACAGAGTGTAATTTGTTCAGGAGAAAATCGATGTCAGTAGCGTTTCAGGCTTTTCCTTGTAAGGGCCAGGACTTATCTGAACGTCCTCTCTGATAAGGGCCGCCGGGGCATTCGGTCTGTGAGGAGAGTGTCGTAATCGTTCCTAGTACACACTGTCTGTATGACCACAGCAGGAGCCTGCCAGCGCTCCACGGGTCAAGAGTCAGCACAAAACACTCGCTGTTCAAGCAGAAAGAGTCTCTCTGGAAAATCAAGTGATTCAGGAGCATTCTCTTTCAAATTCAAATGCCTGAAAATAATGGCTGTAAAACGGGCGATGGACATTCATGCATTTGAAAACATACCCATGCATTTACATGTATTCATTCAGCAAAAGCTTTTACCCAAAGTGACAAAAAATTTGTGTAATTAATTCAGTGAAAAAAACCAATAACAACAACACAAAACAGCCCCAGTCATGCTAAAATGCACAGTTTGAAGCAGTCATGTTCTTCTTCTTCATCATCTGTTCCTGCAGATTATTAACATCTGAGTTAGTCAGAGGACATTCAGCCTTTGCTTTAAGAAACTCACAATACTGTAGTGCTACATCAACAGATGAAATCAGTTCAGCTCATTGATTAACAATCACAAACAGTGTATTTACAGCCAGGTTAGTTATTTAAAGTGTGTTTACGGTCATCATTATTCCACCATTATTCCTCCAGACGCTTTGAAAATTCACAAACAATCAAAGGTTTTAAATATTTGCTTTATATTTGCCTCCATAACTCTAGAAACAAAATATTTCATTACTTAACCCATTTAATCCCATCAGTCACAATAGTGACCATAATGAAGGTTTTCATTTATAAAGTTCTAAAAATGTTACTGACTGAAATATGGAAAAATAAAGGGTCTCAATTAAATATAAGTTTCACATGGTTTGTGCAAATTGTCACACGACCAGAGCAATTTATTTTCTGTTTGCACCAAATTTGCACCAATATTGCACAAAATTCAAAGTTCAAATGTTACAAATGAAGTTACAATATTGATGTTGTAATACTGGTAGCACTAATACAACAATTTTATGATATATGTTACAATAAAGTAACAATTTTGAAATATGTTGATGGTTGTATTTTTCTGTTTTTTATCCCTGTATTCCTATCAGTGTTGTCTAAGGGTTTTTATGCATAATAGTAACCCTAGAATATGATGAAACAGAGTTTAAAATAGCTGGACTGAGATATATAACAATTTTGACTGCAGAAATGTGTTAATTCAGTACACACATTATCCCACTGGTCCATAAAACACAATTTTAAACACGTTTGCAAAAATATGTCAAAAAATAATTATCGATTATTACAAAGGGTTACTAATGACACCATTTGGATATTTTCAAGTCTGGGAAAAACATTGGGATTAGTCGGGTTAATGTACTGTTTATTATCTCTGTACTTCAGTTTATCCTGTTGTCTTTTCCTTTCTGACTTGAGAGCAAGCGTGAAAGGATGAAGACTGAAGTGTTCTGTGCTCTTTCCTTCCTGCCAGAGTCGTTCTCTTCTTTCATCTTTACGAGCTCTCTGAAGCACTTCTCTTCTGTCCTGCTGCTCGTCTGAGCGGCCGTTAGTGAGCTGTTCTCACCTCTCCGTCTGCGTCCTGCAGCTGGAGCTTCTTCACACTAAGAAGCAGAACCTTTTGTTTCAGTATACGGTCGTAATTAAGTATACAAGAAGAAATCCTTACATCCCTACATCACACATTTTAAAGTTTCATGAAGCTGTGTTGAATTTAATTGATTTATTTTTTTGGGATGTTGGCATTTTTCTGTAAGATTTTGCTCTGATATTTCAGTCCGAGTTGCCATTATGTTCTTTTATGTCATACATTTGTTGCATGTTCTACTATGTGGGTCAAGGGTCATATTTTCATGTCAAAGTGTGAAAAGAGTAACTCATTCTTTATTATGACTATTTTCCACAGTTTAAAGTGTTAAAACTGGAACACAAAAGCGGGTGTGGGAATGATGCTATCAAACGAGTAAAGGTCTTTGCACACTGAGTCCGAAATTCTCCTCTGAAATTTTCACACGTTAAAAAATAAATACGACCTCACATTGTGTCAATCACGTTTACACACTGCCTCCAAAACTTTCGTCCGTCATAAAAAAAATTGGACCAGGTTCAATTTTCTGTGTTTTCACATCCATAGCAAGCATTTTGTTAGGAAAGGATGAGGAATACGAGAAAAAAACCCTAAAACACGCATATGGCATTTCGGACTCAGTGTGCAAGGATCTTAACGCTGCTGGATTCAGCTTTTCTGGAGCAGAAGCGTGCGCTCATGAGATACACTGTAAAAAAAAAAAAAGTTGAGCAAACCTAAGAGTTTAAGGCAACCAGCTTCAGCAGATTTTTAAATTTTCTCAACTTATTTTTTAGGAGAATTTTGAGTGCTCTCAACTTTTTGTTGTATAAACTTAAAATAACAAGTTGAGAAATCTCAAAAATCTGCTAAAGTTGGTTGCTATAAATGTTTAAGTTCTCTCAACGTTTGATTTTATAGTCCTTCATTATCCATTTCACTTTCAATAAAATAAACCAATAAACAATAATGCCATTTTTATAAATACATTTATATAATGCATTTGTCTATGAATAATTATTTCAGGCATTTAAGATCATGAGAAGCATGAATTGTGTAAAATTTTCACTCATCTAAAACCTTCATTATTGTAGGCTACTGTCCTTTTATAGTCACATTTGATTGCTCACTAAACGCAGCAGAAATGGTGGAAACGTGCTCTTTTCTTGCTAATAAAGGGTCAAATTACAATCATTATAAAACAGTGCTCTTTCACCTCATAAACCCCCAGCGACAGCAGCCTGAACTCATTGTGAAACCGCAGCGCGGAGGTAAAAGGCCAGTATAAAGAGTGAAGCGGAGCAGTTTTGTGCCGTTACCCAGCGAGAACACATTAGATCCTCACATTAAACTTGCTGCAGGAACACAAGTCATCATTAGCAGGTCTGCTTGCATATAAATGCATCTGCATGTTTGGAATAATTTAAATGGAATAAAAGCAGAAGCGTTCTTCTGAACTGATTGTGTGGCTGGTGTGTTCAAGGCTCACTGGGGTTACATTTGCTCTCACAAACAGACGCCCACCTGCGCTGATAAAGAAGGGCCGCTGTTTGCTGTTTGTCAATGTCTGCAGTGAGATCTGGCCTCACGTCCAGCAGACCTCAAAGTTAAGAGCTAATATCAATAAAATACAAATCGTGCACAGATTCAGTTTAGGATGTTAGCTTGTCACATATTCTTTTCATTTCTTAACTCTGTGTGTGTGTGTGTGTGTGAGTGTGTGTGTGTGTGTGTGTGTGTGTGTGTGTGTTTGTGTGTGTGTGTGTGTGTGTGTGTGTGTGTGTGTGTGTGTGTGTGTGTGTGTGTTTTCTGTCAGCTGCTGTGGCTGTTGCATCACTGATTCAGTGAATTTATTCATACAGCGTAACTGTGCTGAGCTCTTTACTGCCGACCCGCGGCACACAGCCCACACACAACCTCAAACTATTGCCAGATTGATGCTTTTTAAGTGTGCTTGCACCTTCTTTCATAAAAATCATCAAGATGCATCAATACACTTAGAGAAAATCATACGTACATGCATGAATGAATATGCATACACTCTTAAAAATAAAGGCGCTTCAAAAGGTTCCTCACAGCGATGCCATGGAAGAACCATTTTTGGTTCCACAAAGAAGCATTCAGTCAAAGGTTCTTTAAAGAACCATCTCTTTCTTACCTTTTTATAATATTCTTTCGCCACAAAGAAGCTTTTGTGAAACAGATGTTTCTTCAGATGTTAAAGGTTCTTTTTGGAACCATTTACATTTACATTTAGTCATTTAGCAGATGCTTTTATCCAAAGCGACTTACAAATGAGGACAATAGAAGCAATCAAACCCAACAAGAGAGCAAAAAGGTCAAATGTTTTTAGACAAAAAGGTTCTTCTATGGCATCGTGAAGCACCTTTATTTTTAAGAGTGTAGGTAGAAATATGTTAAAAAGTGATAGCCGGAGCATTACGTGGACAAACAGCTCTAGTTATTCCATCTTTATCAATCTTCGAAAAACAAAAATGTAAATGTGTTAAAGCTCTAATACAGTTTAACTATTTAAATGTCTATAAATATTATCCTGATGAATCCTCCAATAAATCTAACAGTTTTATGAAATATCATTTTAAAAATGACTGAAATAACTACAATAACAACAGAACAATATAGTCCATAGTAAATGGGTTTATTCATTCACCGCTGACCCCACAGTTTGCAGAAGTGTTCACCAACATTACCCAAGAAAATATACATATATGATGAGGGAGAAACATCATTTATTTCTGTGGACTGTTAGTCCATGTCTAGAATATCCCAGCGCCCAATCAGCAGAAGTTCATGGGTAGATTCGGCGGTGACAAACACATCAGCGATGTCTGAGGACACGAGCGAAGGGCTGAGAATCACACGCTTCTCTTCATACATGCACTCCAGGAACGAGTTCGAGACGGGAAAACACCAATAACTCATGGGTTAGCTGTGTTAACAAAAATATCTCTCTACAGTACTTTATTTCTCCAATAAGAAAATAATAGATTATTTTTTTCCATTTAAAAACATTCTAAAAGAAGCTTTTGCAGTTTTATATAGAAATACAACAAAACCAAAGACATACATTACAACCAATGCAATTAATGAACATTATACAAAATAAAGTTACATTGTATAAAAAAAAACAAAACTTAAATAATTCCATTGTATCTATCCTATGATATCAATCCAGGAGTAGAAACACGTACTGGACGACGAGCAGAGAGGTTAAAGGAGCGTCTGGATCACACATGGACTCCAGAGATATTTCATTAATACACCGTCAGTCAGACTGCGCTCAAACTACACACAATTTACAGTTTAATAGCTTCCAAACAGCTGTTTCTGCAGCAGCGCCATATGTTGAGTTCCTCAGAGAACCTTTGATCAGTTCCTTAAAAACCCTCTTTTTGCAAATCTCAAGAACATTTTAATAATCTAAAGAACCTTTTTTCACTATAAAGAATGTTTTGTGCAATGAAAATGTTCCATTGATTTATATCAACATGTCTGGGTTAAATTTCAACTCAAAATGATGTATCCTATTTTTATTTGAACACTAATATATACTGATAAACACAATATATTTTTTTGAAAAAGAATACATTTTTTATATCAGAATAACCCCATGTTACAGTAAGAAAATCATTACCAATGAAAATAAATAAATAAATAAATAAAAAAAAAAATAATAAAAATAAGACAATAAAATCATTTAAAGTAATATGTCTATATGCATTGCTGTGATTTTCTTTTTTTTTTTTTCAACATTGCCTTAATTATAATTTGGGGTTTAAATGTGATTCATTATCAACAAAATAATGTTACAATGAAAAAAAAAAAAAAAAAAAATATATATATATATATATATATATATATATATACACACACATATATAATTTTGTTATTTTAAAGTTGTAATTTGTATTTTGGGGTGAAATGCGACCCAGACATGTCTGAGTGGGATGTGAAGCCTCGGGTCATCTGCTCTGGCAGGGACGGCTCACTCACTCACTCACTCAGGTGATACCGCGGTATTTCTCCGGTGTTACAGTGAAGGTGGCGCTCAGATCAGCGTAAGCATGTTAATACGCCTCTTTCTGCGTGTGCATCTGCTCCTGGATCTTCTGCAGCATCTCCTGCATCCGCCTCAACTGCAACAAGAACAGAACCACAGTCAAACGCGCTACACCAAACCTGATCAACCAATCAATACTGACCCATCAATGAGTCTGTGAGTCACGTGACAGAAGCAAAGCTACCGAGAAGCGTCCATCAGGAATCTCCAGCCTGATCACAGTCACGTCTGCATGATCAGTGAACGCTGGAAATCAATGGCGCTGTTGCGTAACGAAGCACATATAGGCTGAGATCGATGCTACAGCCCGTCTACACGAGCGCAGCCGTGCACGCCTTCATGTCTGTCGTCTGATAAATATGTGTTTCCTTTGTTTTAGATTGTGTCACATGACCCTTCAGAAATCATTCTGATATCCCTCCTCATTCACTGTCAGTCAGTATCTCCACTTTATCATGTGTGCATGTCTTCATCTCAAGACCTTCATCAGGTTTTCATCTCTATAATGTTCTGTTTTGTGTAGAACTGCTTCTGTGTGCTGCTATTATATTATGGTTCAGAAAGAATGCCTGGGAAGCATAAAGAGCTCAACAAACCTGCAGCGATTCAGAGCTGAAGGAAATGAACCAGGAATCGTAATCAAGAACTCAACTATGCTGTAGAATTAGTTACCAGAATAAACCTTTGAACAGTGCATCAAAATGTGCACAGTGTTTGCGTATGAATACAGATGTGCCATATCAAATCATATCACCAGTGTTTAGAAGACTTTAATCACAGACTGAATCCAGTGCAACACATTCATAACAGATAACGACTTCAACGCAACCCTAGTCAAAAAGAAGTATACTAAAATGAATTAGAAATACATTTATTTCATGCTAAGTATGCTACAAATACATTTTCATTTGAATGAAAATACCCTGAAACTGTAGTTTTGCTATACTAAACTGCTACTTCAAGTCTGCTAAACTGGAACAACTAGTTTCGTGCTGAATGCACTTTAATTGTGCTGAAGCAGTGCTGAAGTCCAACTAAAGATATACTGAAGTGTATTTGATTGTGCTGAAGTGGAACTATTGCGAGTAAACTTCAGGTACACTTTAAATATCTAGCATTTAAAGACCGATATTATACAAAGATCATACAGTGCTCATCAATAGTGACATTAAAACACATTTTAGGCTTAATATTAAGAAATGTGCATTGTGCACAAGTAGTGCTCCAAAAGAAAGTTTCATAATAATTTTTATATCAGTAAGACTCAAGCAAAATGTCAGTAAATATGTTAACATATTTGAACTATACTTAGCATGAAATAAATGTATTTTTAATATATAACTTTTTACTAAGGAATGTCTTCATATATTTTCTTTATTCTGTAGTAATTGGATCAGAATTTTAAAACCCATTTATGTTTAAAATAATAACAAATAACATCTACTATATTCCAAAATATTTACAAAATACCACAACTAATTAAATGCTCCATTTCTGAAATAAGTATAAAACCTTTAATGTTGTGAGACGTACAGATGTTTTATTTGATTTTTATAATGTTTTATTAATTAATGTTCTATTATATTACATAATTAATTTCCGTATTCATTGATTATTGTTGATTGTACATCACTTTGGTATTGTCTGTTGATTTAAAATGTGCTTAAATACGAACGTGAACTTAATGAGAACACTTTTTTTAATTGCTTGTCCTTAAAATAAGGAAAATTATTCCAAAATAATCATTTATAGCTATTCATAATTTGCTTTATGCATTATATATATATATATATATATATATATATATATATTTGTAATATATATATAATCATAATCATAATAATATATATGTATATATATATATATATATATATATATTTATTCATAATTTTAAATCATAATTTATTACATTTTCCCCCTTTTTTGTCAAATCATCTTTAATGTTGTTCAGATAACAGAATAAGTAACCTGAAAATGTGTCATGTGACACCACATTTATTTGCGTTAAAGCCCTTTTTTGACAGTGTTTCTAAACTAGTTTGTTGCGACACCTGAAGTATCAATGTAGAATTTATGCTCTAATGTTAAACTGAAAAATGTTGTGTCGACATTTGCAGAATGTAATGGATAATCAGTATTTCTATGGTAAGCAGTCGGTCTGGGATGCAGGGTTAAAGTGCATCATGCCAGAGATGTGCAGGCTTTGGAGACTCTCCTAAACACAGATTACACACTCGCTCACACACACACAGCATGTGCTCTACTCTACTGCCTGATGAACACCTACAGGGGGCACCAGGGACCCATATAACCAGTGATCTGAGGTTCACGTGCTTAACCACAGGGACGGACTCTATGAAGCCCTACAGAGGGCGCTAGGAGCCTGTGGAGTGAGGCTGGGGCTCGGAGGGAGGATCCCCGCAGGGCTCTGGCTCCGAGTGCTGCTCGTGATGCTGCGTTTGCTCGTGTGGATCTCGGCAGGGGGAATGGCGTACCTCCTCGTCTTTCTCGCGGATCAGCTTCTCCGTCTCGGTGTCGGTGACGCCGGGCACCATGGGAATAGGGAAGTCGGTGCCGCTCTCCCTGGTCAGTTTGCTGCTCGGAGCAAAACAGCACATGCATGCATGAGAGCATGAGAACGGCTGTCGCAAACGGCAGCGCCACAAGCATTGCACACAAATCAAGTGCTTCAGAAGCAATACAGCAAAAAATACCACTTCATTAGAGCTAGAACTGATAGATCAACTACTATCTAACATACAATTCACAGAGTACGAAAAGTAATCTGCTGATATTTGATTCGTTGCGTGTGAATATATATATATATATTAGGGGTGTAACAGTACACATATCTGTACTGAAAATGTTCAGTATGGGTCTTTCGGTTTGGTATGCATGTGTACCGAACAAATCATTCAATTTTTTTTCAGGAAATTCAAACAATAAATGCCGTTTTGGAGGTCTTTGATGTATAAACGGCTCAGTTCTGACGGCGGCGCAATCATCGCTTGCTCTTTACTACTAGTTTTAAAGGGGTCATATGATGTTGCTAAAAAGAACATTATTTTGTGTATTTGGTGTAATGCAATGTGTTTATGTGGTTTAAGGTTAAAAAACACATTATTTTCCACATACTGTGCGTTATTGTTGCTCCTCTATGCTCTGCCTTTCTGAAACGCTTCGATGTTTACAAAGCTCATCGTTCTGAGAAGCAAGGCGTGCTCTGATTGGCCAGCTATCCGGTGCGTTGTGATTGGCCGAATACCTCAAGCGTGAGACGG
>JAFVLL020017884.1:0-11547 GCA_021397915.2 Tor tambroides | reverse complement strand
TTTGAAGCCATTATCCGTGCCTTTCCGAATAAGGTATTCGGCTTCGGGCACATCCCTAATATATATATATATATATATATATATATATATATATACACACACATACATACATACATATGTATTGTCAGACATATGGACTGTTTGTTGTGTTTCCTTCCTCTTGTGCCCATATTTGGTCGTTCCTGTTCCTGTCCTCATTTGTGTCATTATTAGTTGATCATCATCACCTGTCTGTCACTCATTAGTTACCCTATATTAGCTGTGTTCAGTTCTCAGTTCTTGGTCCAGTCTACTTCATCCATGTGTGGTTCCTGCTGGTCTGAGTTGTGTTTTGCCTTATTGTGGATTATTAAAGACTATTTGAATCTTTCATCATCTTCATCGTGTGCTCATTCCCACCATAGTGTGACAGAAGACCGGACCCTAAAGTGAGAATTGTATGCAGCGTGTTTCCCCTTTGTTTTGTTTGTTCATTTTTTGAAAGTGTTTATTTTTGTTTTCCCTGTCCCTATGGATACTGCCGCCAAATTCATCACCCTAGCCCGTAAAGACCTTCCCATAATGGAATATGCTGTGGAGTTCAGCCAGATCTCTGTTCGAATGGCATTTGACGACGCCATGTTGAACTCCCTGTTCTGGATCGGGGCAAATGCCCATCGCCCCGTCGACATCCCAGACATCACAGGACTGAGCTGGAGGGAAGCGATCGTCCGGTGTCTGGAGAGTGTCCGGCCTCGGTCCGGAACACAACTCGACCCAGAGCCCAGCCCACCATCACCCCGCAGCGCGGAGCCCAAGCCTGAGCCCACCGCAGACGGAGAGCCTATACCCGGCGCGACCGACGAGCCATTGCATACTGAAGCGACAGAGCTGAGGATTGCCCCGGAGCTTAAGCCTCACACAACGTCTGACCAGGTGCGAGAGCCGGCAGCTGAGCCTGTGCCGGTGGATTACACAGTGCAGCGCGAGAGTGCAAAGGGAACCGTCGCTGAGGGTGAGCTGCTGCTGCTGCTGGACTCATGGTATTTAATAGACTTTTATTCAGAGATAGTCTTCCATCATTGTCTGCCTGTCCTGTTATGGCCACGGAGGCCATTTGTGAACTTTCTGTCTGCCCCGAACTGTCTAGCTGCCCTGAAGCAACCACGGAAATGGTCCCCCTGTCTGTGGCACTCCCGGTAATGGGTGTTGCCATTTTGTGTGCACGGGCAGCGCACTCCACCCTTGCTCCTCCTGAGTACCTGCTGGTTCCGTCCAGCTCTCCAGTGTCTCCAGAACCCCTTATAACACTCAAATTCCCACCCACCCTCCCTCCCTCTCCTATCTCCTCCAGTTATTCCTGTATCACCATCACCACCGCTGTCTCCTGGCAGCCCCTTAGCCCACCATCTGTGCGGTGGGATCACCGCGGGTCTGCCAGTCTCCATCGGTGTTGTGGCTGGAGGATCCCTGGTCTCCGCCTCCAGCATCTGAGTCCCGGACTCTGCCTCGGCCCTCCGACTCAGCGGCTCCACCTCGGCTCCTAGCTCCCTCATCTCCACCATGGCCCGTCAGTCCACCAGCTCCACCGGGCTCCCTCGTCCCTCCGGCTCCGCCTTGGTCAGTCGTCGACCATCCTTCGCCTCAGGACTCCACTCCTCCGGCTTCGCCTCGTCCCTCTGTCCCTCCGGCTTCATCAGGCTCCTTCTTCCCTCCGACTCCACCTCAGTCCTCTGTTGCTCTGGCTCTACCGCAGGCTTCCGGATTCCCGCCTCAGTCGCCGGAGCCATCTCCTTGGCCCTCCGGATCTTCTCCGTCGCCCTGGCCCATCGGCTCTTCGTCTCCGCCTCGGGCTCCTCCACCACCTGCTCTGCTGCCGTCAGTCGGCCCCCTGGAGTTGTCACCCCTTCCTCCACCATGGCTCCTCCCTCCATCAGCTCCACCGTGGGCCGCCATCATGGCTGTGGCCTGGGTCCCGCCTGGCTCCTCCTGCTTCCGCTTGTCTCCTCCCTCCGTCTGATCCACCCTGGCTCCACCTGTTTCCTTCATGGCTCCTCCCTCCGTCTTCACCACCCTGGATTCAGTCAGTTGTCCTCCTCTGGGGAGTCTGTCCTCTGCCCAAACCTCCACCTGTCTTGCCTGCCTGCCTTCCTGCCAGCCCTTCGCCATCCCCTGTCACCATCCCACATCCACTCCTTTGTCTTCCTCCTAAGTCCCCCTCCGTCCCGCCCTATGTTGTTCCTGTGGCGCAAGGACGTGCCTTGTGGGAGGGGGGCAAACTCTCAGACACATGGACTGTTTGTTGCATTTCATTCCTCTTGTGCCCATATTTGGTCGTTCCTGTTCCTGTCCTCATTTGTGTCTTTATTAGTTGATCATCATCACCTGTCTGTCACTCATTAGTTACCCTATATTAGCTGTGTTCAGTTCTCAGTTCTTGGTCCGGTCTACTTCATCCATATGTGTGGTTCTTGCCTGTCTGACTTGTGTTTTGCCCTATTGTGGATTATTAAAGACTATTTGGATCTTTCATCATCTTCTTCATGTGCTCATTCCCATCGTAGCGTGACATACAGTATCTAACAAAAGTGAGTACACCCCTCACATTTCGACAATCATTTTAGTATATCTTTTCAAGGGACAATACTATAGAAAGGAAACTTGGATATATTTTAGAGTAGTCAATGTGCAATTTGTATAGCATTAAAGATTTACTGTCCTTTGAAAATACCTCAACATACAGCCATTATTGTCAAAAAAGCTGGCAACAAAAGTGAGTACATCCTAAGTGATAACAGCAGCTGTCCGGGTGGCTGGTCTCAGACGATCTTGGAGGAGAAGATGCTGGATGTGGAGGTTCTGGGCTGGCGTGGTTACACGCGGTCTGCGGTTGTGAGGCCGATTGGATGTACTGCAAAATTCTCTGAAATGCCTTTGGAGACAGCTTATGGTAGAAAAATGAACATTCAATTCATGGGCAACAGCTCTGGTGGACATTCCTGCAGCCAGCATGCCAATTGCATGCTCCCTCAAAACTTGCGACATCTGTGGCATTGTGCTATGTGATAAAACTGCACATTTTAGAGTGGCCTTTTATTGTGGACAGCCTAAGGCACATCTGTGCAATAATCATGCTGTCTAATCAGCATCTTGATATGCCACACCTGTGAGGTGGATGGATTATATTGGCAAAGGAGAAATGTTCACTAACACAGATTTAGACAGATTTGTGAACAATATTTGAGCGAAATAGGCCTTTTGTGTACATAGAAAAAGTCTTAGATCTTTGAGTTCAGCTCATGAAAAATGGGGGCAAAAACAAAAGTGTTGCGTTTATAATTTTGTTCAGAATATATATATTCTTATTACACTTAAGTTTGGAATAAGTAAGATTTTTTAAAAATGTTTTTGGAATAAGTCTCATGCTCATAAATATCGAATTCAGTAAAAACAGTAATATTGTAATATTGTGGAATATTATTAGAATTTAAAATAACTATTTTCTATTTAAATGTATTTAAATGTCATTTATTACTCTGATGGCAAAGCTGATTTTCAAATTTACAACATTTCTTATTTATTGTCATTGTTGTTTTTTTTCCTGTTAATATTTTTTTGGAAACCATGATACCATGTTTTATGTATGTATGCACATAAAGTTCAAAAGAGAAGCATTTATCATTTATCATTTAAGCATCTATCTATCTATCTATCTATCTATCTATCTATCTATCTAAATGTATTTAAATGTCATTTATTACTCTGATGGCAAAGCTGATTTTCAAATTTACAACATTTCTTATTTATTGTCATTGTTGTTTTTTTTCCTGTTAATATTTTTTTGGAAACCATGATACCATGTTTTATGTATGTATGCACATAAAGTTCAAAAGAGAAGCATTTATCATTTATCATTTAAGCATCTATCTATCTATCTATCTATCTATCTATCTATTTAAATGTATTTAAATGTCATTTATTACTCTGATGGCAAAGCTGATTTTCAAATTTACAACATTTCTTATTTATTGTCATTGTTGTTTTTTTTCCTGTTAATATTTTTTTGGAAACCATGATACCATGTTTTATGTATGTATGCACATAAAGTTCAAAAGAGAAGCATTTATCATTTATCATTTAAGCATCTATCTATCTATCTATCTATCTATCTATCTATCTATCTATATATCTATCTATATATCTATCTATCTATTCATTCATTCATTCATTCATTCCTTTTCATACATTCATGTATTCATTTATTCATGCCTTGGTAAACATAAGATACTCATTTTAATACATCAAGACATCTTAATTATTCCAAACTTTTGACTCATACTGTTTATAAATAATTTAGAATCAATCTAGAATCGGTCTAGAAATTTTTGGACCCTGTTCCCACGTGATGTCTTATCAAGGGTGCATTTCCCAAATGCATTGTTAGCTAACTATGGTTGTACATTCCATTGAACTCTATTGGTAATGACAGAACTTGCGTCCATAGTTGCTTTTGGGAAATGCACCCCTGGCTGATAGATCATGATAGTGGTTGTTTGAAGATGTTTGTCACTGTTTGCAGAATTAATGTAAATCTAGACAATCCATCTACTGAGCTTCTTAGAGATCAGTAAAAAGCCACAGACTGTGAGACCACAAAAGGTAGTTAAGCAGCAGCATATAAATGCTGGAAAAATGAGCTTCGATTAGCAGTTTACAAGATTTATTAGACCAGAAGCGTATAAAGCAAGCTGCTTTGCACACAGTGGTTCTTGCTGTAGAACAAAGCATGAAGATTTGCATTGCAATACATGTGATGCAATGCTGTACATAGCCTATATGCACTGCAATGCTGCAATATTTCATGCAAGAAGCTTTGTTTTCTTCATTTATTCAAATCAAAAATACAGTAATATTCTGAAATATTATTACCATTTAAATAATTGTTTTAGTAGTAGTAGTAGTAGTAGTAGTTTTATTAAATAGTAATAGTAGGTTTAGTAGTTAACAATAATAACCCTGATCTAGTCATGTGGCGCAACATAGGGCAAAAACAGTAATGAAACAATGAAAGTCATGTAATAGGTGATTGTCATTCAAGTGCAATAAAGTTCCCTCAGACAGAAAGTGAAAGTTACTGAACAATATGGATGGCTTTTATTGGAAATATGTTTTAATGAGCTTTGTTATTTTACTATCACATAAAACTATGATTGGACTGACAATCTGCTTCTGTTATTATACATGTATAAATCTGGTTGTGTTAATATGAATATTCTGATATTCTGAAAAAAAATGGTCCTAGCATATTTTGACCTTTAATTGAGGTGCTGTCAACTATAATGACCTTCCTTGGTAAGACTGTTAATATGTCATCATTTAATTCAACGAGCAGTTTTGAAAAGGCAATGTTTTGTTATACAAGTTTCAGGTCACATTGTACCTTGAATGTAGCACGAGCATTGGCTCTCTCATAAAGACATCAGGCCAAGTGGCGGTGGAGGTAATAACAATGTTCATGGAGCCATAAATCTGTTCCATCTAATGATGTGATTCACCTGCAGTAGCAGTTTGATATGTCATGGTCCCTGCTCTGTCATTTCAAGGAGACACAGCTGGAACAAACCTCTCTCTCAGCCAGAAGAGAGTCTGATTTACCGTGCTCTTCTTATTCTCTTGCACTAAGTAAAGAACAGGAGCTACCCATGCCAAAAAATAATGGCAAGATATATGTTATAATCCTTGCGAGGGGGACCTCTCTTAGCCAGGTGATTTCTACAATCAATATTCAAGTCTAGATATTATTAGCCTCGAAAAAGTGCTGTCTAGGTGCAAATGTCAGTACATCTACTGTATGCTTCAGATGAAAGTTTTAGCAAAGAGAAGACAGAAACGGATCAGAAGATCAGAAAGTCTGATCAATGGTGGCATAACTTGAATACTTTTTATTTTTTCAAATAGCTGAAGCTGTCCACAAATGGTACACACTCACAAAATTTGAGGTTCACCACAGTGAACTCTAATCATTACAAACAATATCTAAAATAATAATACTTTAATGCTTACTAACAACTACACTGAAAAAATTGAAACTTGTAATTTATTTAAAATAAAATACATTTTATTAAAATAAAGCCTTCGTTTTAAATTTAACCTTCGATATCAATTACAAAATATTATTATTATTATTATTATTATTATTATTATTATTTTAGAACATAACAGAAAATATAAGAAAAACTGCATACTTAAAAACACATCAAAATAAAAAAAAAATGTCTTTTGAAATCTTTATTTTAGTAAGCAAACTAAATTAAACAACTAAAATTGTGAAAAATTCTACTAATCAATTACAACCTATATAGCTTGTGTTGATGGTGAAAATCAGTAAAAAGCCAAAAAAAAAAAAAAAAAATTCCCTACCAGAATTAAGAAAGAAAGAAAGAAAGAGAAAGAAAGAAAGAAAGAAAGAAAAAAAAAGATACCAGCTACCACCCAAAAATTTCATTCATTTTTGTTGTATGAATGTCTGAACATGCAAAATGTCAAAATAAAGAACAAAGCCTCTGCAATCAACCAATCAATCAATAAAATTCTAGCTTCATGTGTTTTTAAATCAACACTTGAGTGTGAGTTTTGTTTTTTTAAAAAGCAACATTTTGAAGAAATGACTATGAACAAATGACCAAGACTATGTCCAGACAGGATTCAGAATGATGATCAAAGCATAGATGAAGTCTATCACCTCCATCACCATCCTTAAGCTTCAAAGCTTCACAGTCCTAAACCACTTACTGGGTCATCATTTCATTTGGTAACAAGTTTTGATTATATGCCATTTAATTTTTGATGATTGCGTTATTTTACATATGCGTCTGCTTGCAGTACATGTGCAATTGCTTGTTTCTGCTGCTTCTCCTGTTTTTTTTTTTTTTTTGTTGTTGTTTGTTTTGTTTTTTTTTATCCAGAGATTCTGTACTCTTTCAGCAGATGTATAACAGTGCCCCGTACCTTATAACAGTGAAAACATGGAAAGCCAGAAAATTCCGTCAATGGCGGGAAAGCGTTGTCTAATACGGGACACTATAGTTAGGATGACACCAAAATAGGTTAGCCTACTTTTTTTCAACCTGATCTCATGACAAAAACATAGCTCTAGGAACTTTTTGATGGACGCAGAATACGTACCGCAATGTACGTTTTGTGACATATTCGATGTGAAATGTCCACTGGGTGGTGCTAAAAGAGTGTTTGTTTTTTTTCCCTGGAACAGATGAACGTACATATGGTTTGTTTTCTGTGATGTTGGTTTTGTAGGCATCCGTTGTAGGCATCCGTTGAATGGCACATTAAGTCTAATGCTCCGTGACGTTTTAAAATAATGTACCATCTGCACTACACCAAAACCTATCCGATAATATGAAGAAAAGTGAATGTGACAAAAACGCGATCGAAAGCATGCTGTTTTATCTTGTTTTTCGATCTCTCATCTTTCAGCTCTTTCATCATGAATCATGTTTTTCACGGGATTCATATCCAAGGGTTCTGCATCCTAAGTCCAATTCTGTGCCGGCTGAGTTACCGAGCAAGCTTGTTACATCCAGAAAGTGAAACAAGTGTGGAGCTCTAATCATAACTGTGTACGAAAATTATTACAAGTGCTCGCTGTTTTACCAGCTCTAGTATTCGTTTCTGTTGGAAACTGCAGTGATATGTACTTATTGGTATGTATTTTGCATCTTGCGAAAAAGCTCCCAGAGGTACGTTTTGGTCCTGAGAACAGGTAGTTTTTTTTTTTTTTTTTACAGTTGAATTCTATAAGCTGAACAGACACATTAAAGCACAATTGTGCAGTGAATCAAACGCTGTGATGGCAAGATTAATACACTACTTCTGCAATTAAATTTAGTGAGAAACAAACACTCCCTGCCCCGTTTTGGAGGACACATCCTTCATCGAGTTGCCTGCATAACTGGCCTCTGCACGCTGTGACTTTGCACCATTATAAACGCCTGTAATCACTGGTGCTTGCCAAACATACTGAAAGGCACCTTGGCTTCTTGCTGTTTGAAAGGACTGCAGATGTCCCTCATAAGTTTAATATGAGGCATGAAAAGTTTTCATGGTTTGTACACTGACTTGCATAACTATGAGGAAAATGAATATGTCATCATTAAAGAGTTCACGACATGGGGAATAAAATATAGCTAAAACAAAGTGGATCCTAAGTTGTTAACATGTCAGTTAAAGTGTCATTGGAACACCATTAGGGTTAGTTAGGCATAAAAGCCACAACAACATTGGGATGCATCAAATTTATTCTGCCAACGCCACTGTTACAGTGACCCTAAAAGAGAGAACAAAATAAGGTTCAGTTTTAGCTATCACCACAGCAAGTTTAAGGATTTTCTAAATCAGTGACTAGCATGACCCACATGCAGCAGCAGCAATGCTCGAGGGAAAGACCTTTTGCAGTCAGCACAGACGAAGCTCTGAAGATGAAGACGTGGCCTCTCTGGACGCTCTTCCCGGAGAGCCTATTAGTCACATAAGTCTGTTACAGGCGTTAATGACTGTCCTTGAGAATAAAAGTGTTCACACAGATGTGGTGATGCTGGCACTGCATTTTGTCATTGCTTACAGTGTCCTTAATAAATAACTGAGGAAATTAACTAAACAAATTTATAAATAAAATGATATCCAATACTTATGTACAATACTACTTAAATTACTAAATAATATAAAATAATGAAAATCACAAAATATCTGGAATGCTGCCAATTCAGTGAGATATTATCCAGTGAGATATATATTTTCAGTTGTTATGAAATGAGGGATTTTTTTTTTTGATCTACACAACAAAATATTTGCCTTCAAAATGTAATTGTGCAATCTACAATAAACAAATGAAGAGTTTGGTTCCAAAACGAGATAAACTGCATTTAAAAAAAAAAATAAAAATTGAGTTTCCACCAAAATCAGTATTGTATCTGGTCGGTATTGAAATGTCAATTTAAAATTTTACGCAAAATGCAATGACGTGTTATTCTGTCATGTTTTCTCCCTTTTTTTTTTTCCAAACTGCGACAAACGCCAGTCTCCCTTCTCTGCAGAACACGATATATCCACTCAACCAATCACAACGCACCATTCCACGCACTGTAAACAGTAATGGCGGCGCTTTGAATACACCTGGCATCCTAGTTTTCCTCTTCTACTTTGTACTTTGTGAGCAACAAACAAACAAAAAAATAAATTGCATGATTGTCATGCGTATCTCGTCCAGTAAAGCCGGTTCTGTGATTAGTAGTAAATCTCCATCACGTGCTTTCAGATGGAGCTAATCGCAGATGAATCGCATTCGATTATGAAGGCGATATTTCATGGCTTGACAGTGAACTCTGTCTCTGTGTATTAAATGCAGCTCCATCTGAAAGCAGATGATGGAGATTTACTGCTAATCGAACCGGATTTACTGACGAGATGCGCATGACAATCACATGCGATTTATCGTGCAGCCCAAATGGATTTATTGCATTTTGGGAAAAATAATAATCAGTTTTTATTATAAATCTTTGAAAATCAAAATCTGGATTTGAATTTTTAATGTTATTATAACCTAAAAATGCTATGTGAAAGTTTGAAACAGAAAATAGTGGTTTTCATCTTGCCACTTTCTTGGTGTAGAAAACACATTTTTACTCAAATTAATCAAAATGGATTTATCGCATTTTTGAATCAAACTCTTCAAATATATCCATTGGCAGCTTTCCGTAAGATTTTGGAGTTTTTCTGTGGGAATTTTTGCTCATTCATCCAGTAGGGCATTTGTGAGGTCAATCACTGATGTAGGACGACGAGGCCTAGCTCGCAATCTCCGTTCCAGTTCATCCCAAAGGTGTTTGATGGGGTTGAGGTTAGAGCTCTGTGTGGGCTAGTCAAGCTCTTCCACACCAAGCACATCCAACCGTCTTTATGGACCTTGCTTTGTTCACTGGGGCACACTTCTCACTGTTCCCACAAAGCTGGAAGCATAGCATTGTTCAAATGTCCTGGTACACTAAGGATTTCTCTTTTCATTGGAAGTAAGTTCATCTACAGATCAGGTTTCCACTGCTCCAGAGTCCAGTGGTGGCTGCTTTACACTACTCCATCAGATGCTTGCCATTGTATTTGGTGTTGTGAGGCTTACATGTAGCTTCTCGGCCATGGAAACCCATTCCAAGAAGCTCCCGCCACACAGTTTTTGTGCTGATATTAATGCCAGTGGAGTATTGGAACTTTTCGGCTCCGTAATCAGCAGAGCATTGGCGACTTTTACGGACCATGCACCTCAGTGCTTGGTGACTAGGGATGGTGTTTCTGGATGGAAGTGGCCATACCCTGGTTGATTGGCCCCCAGAACGTGATTTCAGCCAGGGGAGACCCTCGAGTTGCTATGGTGCTGCTGTTCCTAAATGCTTCCACTTTCCAATAATAACACTTAAAGTGGACTGTGGAATATTATCTTAGCAGGGAGGAAATTTCACTGACTTATTGCAGACCTGGCATACTATCGCAGTATCATGCTTAAATTCTCTGAGCTCTTCAGAAAGACCCCCCCACCCTTTTTTTTTTCCTCAAATGTAAATGTCCTTCTGTATTTAGTTCTGGGGGCCAGACCCTCCAGGCCTACAATGATCCAGCCAGCTGTTCCGCTGCCCTTTGTTGTTACTTTTCTATATGGATTACTTTTCTATATGGATTCTATATGCTATAGATTTATGCAATAATTTATCGTGGAAGAGAAGAGATCTGGAAAGGTTGCAAGTCAGATTGAAACTCACACCCCATGAGCACTATGGCTTAATGTATCTGTGAATGTGTTCTCGCCAACAGGCTACAATTCTGATTTCACATTATTAGCTATTATTATTAGTGGCATTTACTAAGGTGGGAATTTTTATTACACATTCAATGTGTATTGCATATATTATGAAAAATGTATATATGAATTTACTTTTATCTTAAATTTTAATCTACAAGCAAATAACATTATTATTTTTAACAGCTACGTTAATTCTGATGCAACATACTTTGTATTTTAAGTATATTGCTGTATTCCAAAACAACAAAACAAAATTCTCAAATTACATTCAAATACTTTCAAGTGAACACACAAAAAAATACAAAGCCAGAATTTAAGGGCAAAGGCAGAACAACATCTCTGAAGTTCACCACCAGCTGCTTGCTGGCGTTTCCCAGGCCTCCTGCGCTCTGCCTTTCTGATGCTCACAAGCCGCTGCGCTAAATCCAGACCTGGCCACTGCTGATAAGGACTTTCCACGCTGCTCAAAGTCCATAGGCTTAGCATGTAATGGGAAGGAGCTCGCTTTAAACTCCAGTTTGAGGACAGGACAGACGGGTCTCCTACGAGCAGTTCCCATGAATTGCAGAATTGTGCAATCATAAGCTGTAAACCTGACAGTTTGATTGAGCCCTCGATTACATAGATTTCATTTAGCAAAAAAAAAAAAAAAAAACGGCTCATGGGATGGAGTAGAAGTAGTATCATAAATGACTATAGGTAAC